>SNQJ01S0183779.1:8341-21747 GCA_010110895.2 Picea sitchensis | reverse complement strand
GGAGGATGCAACCTCCCTGATTTTACTTGATATCAAAATACAAACAACATAATCTATTTACTAAAAACACAAAGATGGTATGGTTGGGAGATCTCAACAATGCTTCATATCTCCTTGAAAATCATGGGTTCCTGAAAACAAATAAAAATGGGAAGATTTTAGATACGTTTTCAATTGTTAAATCAAGCAATTTGAATTTTTCTAACTGGCTACAGAATCTTACGATTATGTAGCTAGTTATAATTACAACTACAATCATATTTTATTCAACAAACAAAGCAAACTAAAAAGTAATCTATTCAAACAAATCGTATATCCTAAATTGAGAGTGACAAAATCATGCTAAACTTGAAAAAGATCATACCTCAAATCATGGGATTAAAACATATCAAGCAATCTTTTATTTTACTATTGCTGTCGCTGCCTCTACATTCTTAAAAATGACAGATCCTGTAGTTTTTAGGCGTTTCTCCTTTGCTTGAGTTAAGGATTGGAGTCTACTGTTCTCGTTTGTCAACAAATCCACTTGGTCTTTTAAAGATTTAAGTCGGGACTGTAGCACAGGCACATCCGTATAATACCTATCGATCCAAGATCAACATTCATCACACTATGGCTGTAGAGACTGTGGATTAGCACTGACATCATTAAGGATTGGAGAAGCATCCACACGAAAGGTAGGTTTATCACAGAATCAAATGCCGGGAAATTCAGGATTATCCTTTAGACATGGAAGCAGGTTGCTAACATAATCATAGGGTCTGTCAGGGCAAAGTCCATATGACATTGGATCCTCTTCGGCCAAGAACCTTTCAATTTCCGAATCCGAGTCTTCACTTACCTCAATTGTGTTTTTTGTGTCTACACGGTGTTTGGATTTGTTTCGAGCACATCGTGAAATCAAACGACCAACCCTTTTATTCTTGTAATTAACATCGACAATGCCCTTTAGCTTCTTCCCTATGGGTTTTTTAACAGTCTTAGGGCAACTCTTAGGGTGAGAACTCGGTTGATTGTCTGGTTGAGTAACATCAGGGTAGGTCGAGGGTTCAATATTAGGGGCAATATCACAGGGCAGGAGTGGTGGAGGAGAAGTGGTAGGTTTCACAAGGGTTTCTATGAGAACGGGCTTATCAACCTGTCCCAACTCACTATTGCCAAAGCCATTTTGTAAAACAAAAGCATCCCAACAATCGTTGTGTAATTGCAACTGATGCACAAGGATAATTTTAATTAAACCATGATGGAATAAACTCGAATCAGACCTCTGCCTCCTAAACCGTTTTCCCATCTTGTACAGACTTCTAAGCAGGAAGTAGGGCATGTTCAACGGGAAATCAATGAAACTCATAAGAAATCGCAGATGATACAGAAAAAATAACCCAAATCTTCCTTCACACATAATGAACTGTTTCACAATAGCAAGTAGATCATGCCACCTAGGTTTTAAGGATGAGACATGCATACCTCGGTTGCAACTAGTAATTTTTCGTGAGGTGAACATCAAAGTCTAGGGACCTCTTCAAATTTTGCGTTCTTGAACGATTTTTGCCCGACAGCTGGTAAACCCGTATCTTGGATTAAAAATTCTTCAGTTACCTCTAGTTGCATGTCACCTATATTTTCTCTGGAACCGTCGAAGGTCAATGCGAACTCTTGGGCAACTCTCAGATTGAAACCCTTAAATTTTTCAATGAATAAACTCCAACCGTTCCTTTCTAAATCGTCCTTGGCGTTATCATACGATAATAAGGTTTGGATGCCATTGGGCTCGATCCTTACCACTGGAGCCATGGAGAACAAAAGGGAATCAACACAGAACTTGGAGGTAGGGTTTGATAAAAAACCACAGATCCATAGCCCCGAGTTTCCACAAAACAATGCTATGACAGTTGAAACGGTAGGCAGAGGTGTTAATCACCATGTGTGGGAATGAAATCGTGAAGCCCGAGACCATACAGAGCAGTAATGGCATGTTGTACTTCATATGACACCTTGGAATATGGATGCGTATAAGGATCAGAACACTTGAAAACCATAGTACGCACATTCATATCTTGATTACAATGGTAAGTGTATCAAATAAAAATTGAATAATTAAAAGTTTTATGAATGAAAATTTCATTAATATCAATCGAAAATTAATGCATGGAGGTCTTTCACTTATGTAACCAAGGCATGTTTAGATCCAAGGAGTTATAAACAAGGAGAACAATCATGTTCATAGCAAAAAAATGACAATTCAATAATAGACCATATGAACAGTTTTCCTTTAATAAAAAATCGAAACAAAGTGTCAATTCCAACTGTGAGTTTTCATGCTTACAGTCATGAAAGAAAAAATCGAAAGGACGATATGTAAAAAGCGACAAGTGACAAGTGTCGTTTAGTGATAATGGTCATGACGAGTAATGAAAATTTAGAGACCCTGTGTAGGCAGCTTATAAACAATAGAAATTATATTATTGCTGCCAACAATGGCGACACACTGGGAGAAGCAGTTATCTCTGCCAAATGAACGATTTCAGATTACAATAATCAGAAAAAAATTTGAATCGAAAACAACCAAAAATATGTATGAACATCGTAAACAATTATAATGCATTCCAGTTTCAGATTATTGTTATTTTAAAAAGACGAAAACTGATGACAATCTTAACAAAAGAGAGTCACGATATTAGAGTTAAAATCTTCAATACTGTTGACACGGTCGTTGCTTCCAGCAGGCGTCCATAGCCTCTACAGGGATGTCAATTAACCCACTCCGATATCTGTATCCTGTCAAGAAGTTCCAGATCAGAACGAAGGACATTTAAGGTCAAAACATAATCCATATCTGAGAATTTTCATATACCTGACATTGCTTCACTGCCAACGGGCCTGTTCAGTACCCCGACGAAGTTATCTTGGCGTCATGCATGCATTTACCCGCTGCTAGCAGACCTGTTCAGTATCCCGACGGGTTTACAAGAACTTCCCACAACTCTCTGAAGGTTTATTTAGTTTTAAAGATATTTAATAGAGCGGGGTGACGCTAAAAATCCTGGTTTTTGGACACATCTTAGTAAATTACAGACCTTGAAGAAATTTCTTAGCTGTCCTTCATTAAGATCTAGAAATAGTTTGTTAATAAAACTGACTTTCAAGAGCAAGGAGACATCTCTGAGTTGTTCTCTTAAGGAACAGGGACAACGTAAAAAGAATTTTTATGGATGATCGTGAATACCTTAAGTTGTAGATTGAAATAAAGAAACGCTTTTCAAACAACAAGTTATCTTTAACATGGCTGCAAACTCAAAAAAATATCACAATTGATGTTTAAACAACTTTCAACAATCATTTTAGAGGGGAAATTTTTTTGTTCTCTTCATCTGAGGTGGCTTGTGATGTAGGCATGTGTGTTTCAAAAATAAAGACTGATAAGTATAAAGGAAAAATCAAAACAAACCAGCAAAGAAAAACAAACAGCCAACAAAACATAAAATATTTACACAGTGTACATGGGAGTGTCATCAGGAAAAATACCTTTTTAGAGCTTGGCCATTCACCAGAAAGGTGTCTAGCTGCCCCTCTAAATTCTGTAATCGGAAGGAACTGGGACCCAATTTCTCAGCAATTAAAAATGGTCCCAACCACAAGTTCTGAAACTTTGTATGCTCTCATTTTCCCTCATCAGGTTTGTCCCATTTTAGGACAAGGTCACCTACCTCAAAATTTATGTCAAAGGAAACATTGGAATCAAACCAGTTTTTAACAATGAGTTGATGTTGATCCAATTTCCGTTTTGCTTGAGCCCTCACTTCTTCTAATTTTAACAAAGCGTTAATTCGACTCTCCAAAGGGGGACAGTCTTCTTCCTGTACTTTCTGCGATAACTGGAGAGATGGAAGAAGGAGATGTGGTGGAAGAATCGCCTCCCTGCCGTAAATGAGAAAGAAAGGTGAGTTACCCACAATAGTTTTAGGAGTTACTCTATCAGCCCAGATTGCATTTAACAATGCGTTATGCCAATTTTTATGGTTTTCGGAGACCGTTCTCTTGATAATTTTGATCAGATTTTTATTAGTCGATTCTACCAAACCGTTGCCTTGGGGTTAATAGTTGGCAGAGTACTTTAATTTAATTCCTTTTTCTAGAGCGAAATCATTCAATTCAAGAGACGAAAAATAAGAAGCATTATCAAATACCAGGCATTCAGGAATACCAAAACGGGTAATAATATTTGAATTCAAGAAGGATATTACCTGGCTGGTATTTACAGCTTTTAATGGGGTGGCCTCGGACCACCTGGTGAAGTAATCTGTGGTTGTTATGATATATTTATGCTGCTGCGAGGATGGCAGATTGATTGGGCCTATAATATCTAGACCCCACTGCTGAAAAGGGGAGTCTACCAAAACTGGTTGCAAAGGGAAAGCTGGTTTCTATATCCGTCCGGATGCTTTTTGACAAATCACACACTTGCGACATAAAGCATGAACATATTTAAAAAGGGTAGCCCAGTAATAACCTTCTCTTAATACTTTATGGGCAGTGGTGTCTCCACCAAAATGCCCACCATCTTCTCCTGCATGCAATTCCAATAAGAATTTTTCTGCTTCATCTTTCTCAAGACAGCGCATTAGTACTCCATCAAAATTTTGACAAAACAAAATACCATTAATCAGCTGAAAAGAAGCAGATTTTAATCTTAGTGCTCTCCTTTTTGTGGGATCAAGCTGACGGGGAGCTGATCTGTGTATAAGACAAAAATTTATTTCATTGTACCAGGGACTAACAGGGTTTTGTGCACAACAGATTTGATTTTGATAATGTTGTCCTGGATTTAACATATCATTTTCCTCTTGCTGTCTTACAGCTGAATCAACGACCAATTTGCATAACCCTTGGCCTATTACAATTTGTGCTGGGGTGATTTCTATGTCATACTCTTGCAAGGATGTGACCCAGTTTGCCCTTTTTTCACCTAGTTCTTTCTGTACTAACAAATTTCTGACAGCCGGGTAAGGGACAATGATTTTCATCCTAGATTTCAACAGATAAGATTGGAAGTGATTTACTTCTTTGAAAATAGCATAGGCTTCCTGATCTATTGTTGGGTAATTAAGTTCCCCCCCCTTGAAGGCTGAGCTCATAAAGGCGATTGGGACTTCATTGTTTTCAGTGTTCTTTTGATTTAGGATCACAGCATATGAGCGGTCAGAGGCAAACATGTAGAGGGTGAAGTCTTGTGAAAAGTCGGGGCTCATTAGCGAAGGGGAATATATTATGGCCTTTTTTATTGAATCAAAATATTGGTTTTCTAAAGGTCCCCAATGGTACTGTACATCCTTTTTTATTAGGTTTTGTAATGGTCTCACCATTTCTGAAAAGATGGGGACAAATCTCCTAACAAAGTTTATCTGACCTAAGAAAGATTGCATGGACTTTTTTGACGAGGGAGGGGGTAGTTTCGAAATGACATGAGTTCTTTCAGGGTCGATAATCATCCATTCGCTTGATACAATGAATCCAAGGAGCTTACCTTATTCTACTGCGAAGATAGATTTTTTAGGATTCAAAGAAATGTTGTACTTACGACATCGTTGTAGAACAAATCTTAAATGAGCTAGATGATCTTCTTTATTTTTTGAAAAGACAGTGATGTCATCTAGGTAAACTACCACATATTGATTTATTAAGCCTCGGAAAGTGATGTCCATCGCTCTATGGAAAGTAGCACGGGCGTTTATGAGTCCAAATGGCATCTTTCTATAAGCATAGGTGCCCCATGGAGTGCGGAAGGTGGTTTTGAGTTGGTCTGGAGGAGACATCAGGACTTGGTTATACCCTGAAAAACCATCCAACAAGGATAATTTTTTAGAACCAGATACCTATTGAAGGATCTGTTCCATGGGAGGGACAGGGTAGCTGTCTTTATCAGACGCTCGGTTAAGATTTCGTAAATTGACACATAGTCAGATTTCACCACTCTTCTTTCTGACAGGGACAGGATTAGAGACCCATTGTGTGTGCCTAAATGGGAAAATTATGTTAGCGTTCAGGAGTTTGTTTAATTCCTTCTTGACCGTTGGTTCAAGTTTTGGGTGCATTTTCCTTAACTTTTGTTGAAAAGGTTGGGTTTGGGATTTCATGGGGATAACGTGTTGTATGATGTTAGGATCAAAGGTTTTCAGGTCGTCGTACGTGCAAGTAAAAACATCTTTAAATTCCTTAAACAACTTAATAAACGCTACTTTTTCTTGCTCAGAACACCCCACCCCTAAATTAATGCACTGTGGGTTGTCTTTAGTTCCCAAATTTACCTTTTCATGCGTCAAAGAGGAACTATTCATTTTACAGTTCACTGATTTTTTGAACTTGTCGTGAAGATCATAAAAATTTTCTAATCTAACTACAGATTTTGGGATAGAGTTTACCATGTCTGATGAAGATTCTGAAGATCTAGGATCTGGTATTACCGTAAAGTCACGAAGATTTTCGTCATGGGTACCTTCGTTGATCACCACGCCCTGGAACGTTTCTTCCATATGCAGAAAACTTATGATCTGTTGATCATCATCGAAGACTCTCCAATTCATGATGTTGTCTGGGGCAGACGGTCTGAACAACAGTTCGACGGAAAATGCATTCGGAGATAAGCCTTCTGCAGGAAAAAATTTTGAGGCGACGTTAGCTAACAAATCAGCTTCCGAATTATTCAATCTAGGAATAGAATTTATGTTAAATGTGGAGAACTTGTTCATTAAATTCCATACCTCAGTTTGGTAGATTTTAAGGTGTGGAGATAAACAGTGGATATAATTTTTTACCTGTCTAACCACGATTTTGAATCACCAAAGACAGTCAAATTTTGAATCTTCAGATCTAATGCTTTTCTGAGGCCTTGCAGGAGTGCCTCATATTCTGCTGTGTTGTTTGTACATTCGAATTCTAGCCGGCAAGCAATCAGAGTCTTGTTACCTGTTGGATCGATGAGCACGCAACCTGCACCAACTCCTTCCTTAGATTTTGACCCATCAAAGTACATAGACCATATTTGATTTTCGTTGGTTTCATGTGTCCACTGAGAAGAAGTTGTTGGTTGTGTATATGTCAAAATTTCAAACTGTTGTTTCGGGTTAGTGATAGTGGAAGTTTCGGCTATGAAATTACCGAAAAAAGTATCCATCCCCTGTATTTTGGGTGAATCGGTAGAAGGAGTAAATGGTTCATTGGGATCATTTAAATCAGTCACTGTGAACTTCAGATAACGTTCATGATTTACCTTAATTCTGTTGGGCTTTCCATTCTTGGGCAGCCACAGGTGAGACCAATCCATCGCAAAATAGTCATGTAATTGTTCTGACCAGTCTCTACTTAAAAACAAACCATAAACTTCTGGTATATCTACAACAATAATATCAATCACTTGATGAAATTTAGGATTAGACGACAATCTTATAAGCACATTTCTTAATTGGCCTATCACTTTAACACTAGTTCGATCAAGCTGGATAATTTTCAAGCTGGATGGTTGAACTTCGGTATTAATCTTTTGACAAATAGACCAAGGCATTACATTAGATGACGCACCTGAATCTACCATACATTTATGTATGTTCCTATTGAAAATTTCAAAAGTTAACAAAAATGGAGGGACATTTCTGCGAGTATTAACAGTGGAAGCTTGTTGCTTTTTACTCGCAGCCTCTGAAACTGGTTTATCTACATTTGTTACATTATTTACAGGAAGGTCTATTTTATCGTGAGGCTCGGATGTAGTTTTGGCGGAGGCCTTCTGAGGAATTTTGGGGTTTTTTTGAACACCTTTGTTACTGTTTGAATTGTTCTCTGCAATATTTTGCAGCATTTTTTGTAGAAGGAAAGGGAATTTTAATAATTCATAAACAGAAATGTTAGCCCTAAGCTTTTTTAGATCCTCAACCAAATCATAATCCAAACTTGGGTTTACTGAATTATGTTTAGTCTCAGTTGATTTAGACTATTTTGGAGGCAAAGTCGTAGTAATTTCGGAAGAAGGGTTATTTGTTGTCTTGCTCCTAGTATTGTAAGGATGCACTATTTCGAAATTATCTTGAAAAATGCTATCCAAAAAATGTCCAAAAATATTCGGAGAGGATTCATCTTCTTCTACTGTCTCTTGTTCATCTACTTCTTCAGAAATTTTGGGAGGAATCAAGTTATCGTGTGCCTCTAGGATTGTTTGAATAACAAATTGCACGCTTTCTAGATTTAGGCCTTCAGTATTTGAATTAGGTCGATTGGTGGGAAAAGGCTTCCTAAAAGGGGGTATGTAAGGCCCTTTGCTCAAAGAATCTTCTTCAGCCGTCCTTTTCAAATCTATAATTTGGTTGGACAGTTTTTGAACGAATTTCTGTAAGTTTTCTAAATCTGAGCTTTCAGGTTGAGCTTTGTTTTGGGAAGGTCTAGGAAGGATTTCAATTTTCTTTTTGGAAGATGTACTAGTCTCTGTCTCGTTGCTATTAGTGTCTTTTAAACTGAGAATGTCTTTCTCGATCTGACTGGCCTCTTCGAAGGCTTCTAACAACGTGGCTTTATTGGATCTCTTTACACAAATGGCTATGTTTTGATGTAAGGATTTCGTATAATATGCGATAATAAGATTCTCAGCAGGAATCGAATCTGTGGGGATTCGGTTCTTTAGTGTCAAGAACCTTTGATTAAAGTCTTTAATCTTTTCTTTGGGGTTCATTCTTAAACTAGAAAGCTCCATGACTAGAACTTTAGGAGACTTGTCGTCTCCAAACTTCTCAAGGAAACAGGTTTCAAATTTCTCCCATGACACGATGGTGTGGGGTTGTTGGGAAAAGTACCAGGTAGAGGCATTGCCTTCAAAGGTGTAGGGAAACAATCTACAAACTACGTTTTCGTTCTCAACACTACGGAGTCTAATGGCTAACATAAACTTTTTGATGTGATCTTCAACGATCTGTTTGGAGTCTGGGTCAAATTTAGGGAGCCATTTCTCTGGTTGCTTGGGTAAAGGATGCTGAGGCCCAGGTATGGCCACTGCATCTTGGTCAAGCCAGGGTCTGGCGGGATTTTTCGGGTTGGCCATAGGTGTGGGTGGTGTCAAAGGCTGGGATGAGGAACTGCCTTCGTCAGAGGATTCTTCTCCAGAAGAATAAGGAGATGAAGAAGGTGGTGATGGTGGTATACCAGATCCTCCTGCTGCAGGAGTGAGGATTGGATCTGTAGGGTTTAAGGTAAGGTCAGTACCTCCAAGTTGTTCTTTGATATTAGAGAAGTCTAATGGTTGATTCAAAGGTCAGTTTGGTTTTCTTATACGGGCTAAGGCACTGTGTGTTCTTATGGAGGATTGTCGAACAATCTCTTGTATGTCACCACCCGTAGGATTTGGAGTTACTAGTTCAACTGTGATCCGTAGATCATTGTTTGATGTGGTTGTTGTTTGAGGGACAATGTTGTCATCTGAACGACTTCTAGTTACTATAGGTGAGCAGGTAGGTGGTGGAGGATTCTTATGACCTCCTCGTGCCATTAATAATTTTCAGGCCCTCCTTCTAACGCCATTTGTTGACGGGCGAAATTAACCGCTCGTCAACTGGAGGAGTGAATCCGGTCTGGGGTTGTCTAATTAACCCAAGCCGTTTGGATTAATCCACTCCGACGGGTTTAGCGGCTCCGTTGGCCGATCTAAGTCCTAAAGAAAGTGAAAAAACAAAACTAAAGAAAATGCAATAACTTGATGAATAACAATCGCTGAAAACTATATATTGATCTAATATATATTTACAGTTTAACTGACTAATATTTATGAAATAACTCTACTTATTATATGTACACTATATACAAGTGATTCTATTTCTAATATATATATAATATGTACACAATACGAATTTTAATCTAAATACGCGAAAATCGAATATAGATTGATTTTTTAAACAACAATAAAACTATTATTTAATTTGTTTATACTCTAGAAATGGAATATCAAACTGTCTAATTGAAAACAAAAATGACAGATAGTAGAAGATGTTTTAACTGCAGGAAATTTCTATATTCATTAAACTAATGAAATCAAACTAATAAACTGACATGTTACCGCATCCAATATTTGTTCAGTGTGTAGCATCCAATCTCCCTGTCTGATGAGGTAAACCCGCAGCAGATCCTACAATTGCTTCTCTAAATGTGAAGCAGTAATGATTGAATTCGAATGATATAACATATAAGAGATATAATCACAACAATCTCATAATTTCACAAGTAGCCACATTAAGATAAATCCTACTGTGAGAACTTGTGTATAAACGTTCAATAAAGGATAAAGATAAATCTCTTAATTCAAGTTTGAACAAAATGATGGTTGTGTGTTAAATATGGAACATAAAACATGTATAATATATAAATTTTTATCATACCAATTTGTAGTAAACCACGACAGCGAAAGAAATCATAATCTAATTACAAATTGAAATAATCATGACTTGAATAAAACCACAATACGGAAAAGCTAAAGCTGTGACGAGTATTATATTTCATTCAAGTCTGTAAATGAAAAATCCATAGTCTTTCCCCAGAAAAAGATGATCTCATGTTTACAAAATAACATGTTTATATAGGTTCCAGGAACACAATGTTTCCTGTTGATAATATCAAATCTGTTCCAAAAATATGGGGGATGCAACCTCCCTGATTTTACTTGATATCAAAATACAAACAACCTAATCTATTTACTAAAAACACAAAGATGGTATGGTTGGGAGATCTCAACAATGCTTCATATCTCCTTGAAAATCATGGGTTCCTGAAAACAAATAAAAATGGGAAGATTTTAGATACGTTTTCAATTGTTAAATCAAACAATTCGAATTTTTTTAACTGGCTACAGAATCTTACGATTCTGTAGCTAGTTATAATTACAACTATAATCATATTTTATTCAACAAACAAAACAAACTAAAAAGTAATCTATTCAACCAAATCATATATCCTAAATTGAGAGTGACAAAATCATGCTAAACTTGAAAAAGATCATACCTCAAATCATGGGATTAAAACATATCAAGCAATCTTGGAGTTTACTATTGTTGTCGCTGCCTCTACATTCTTAAAAATGACAGATCCTGTAGTTTTTAGGCGTTTCTCCTTTGCTTGAGTTAAGGATTGGAGTCTGTTGTTCTCGCTTGTCAACAAATCCACTTGGTCTTTTAAAGATTTAAGTCGGGACTGTAGCATAGGCACATCCGTATAATACCTGTCGATCCAGGATCGACATTCATCACACTATGGCTATAGAGACTGTGCATTAGCACTGACAGCATTAAGGATTGGAGAAGCGTCCACGCGAAAGGTAGGTTTATCACAGAATCGAATGCCGGGAAATTCAATATTATCCTTTAGACATGGAGGCAGGTTGCTAACATAATCGTAGGGTCTGTCAGGGCAAAGTCCATATGACATTGGATCCTCTTCGGCCAAGAACCTTTCAATTTCCGAATCCGAGTCTTCACTTACCTCAATTGTGTTTTTTGTGTCTGCATAGGGTTTGGATTTGTTTCAAGCACATCGTGAAATCAAACGACCAACCCTTTTATTCTTGTAATTAACATCGACGTTGCCCTTTAGCGTCTTCCCTGTGGGTTTTTTAACAGTCTTAGTGCAACTCTTAGGGTGCGAACCCGGTTGATTGTCTGGTTGAGTAACATCAGGGTAGGTCGAGGGTTCAATATTAGGGGCAGGATCATAGGGCAGGAGTGGTGGAGGAGAAGTGGTAGGTTTCACAAGGGTTTATATGACAACGGGCTTATCAACCTGTCCCAACTCACTATTGCCAAAGCCATTTCGTAAAACAAAAGCATCCCAACAATCGTTGTGTAATTGCAACTGATGCACAAGGATAATTTTAATTAAACCATGATGGAATAAACTCGAATCAGACCTCTGCCTCCTAAACCGTTTCCCCATCTTGTACAGACTTCTAAGCAGGAAGTAGGGCATGATCAATGGGAAGTCAATGAAACTCATAAGCAATCGCAGATGATACAAAAATCTAACCCAAATATTCCTTCACACGTAATGAACTGTTTCACAATAGCAAGTAGATCATGCCACCTAGGTTTTAAGGATGAGACAGGCATACCTCGTTCGCAACTAGTAATTTTTCGTGAGGTGAACATCAAAGTCCAGGGGACCTCTTCAACTTTTGCATTCTTGAACCATTTTTGCCCGACAGCTGGTAAACTCGTAGCTTGGCTTAAAAATTCTTCAGTTACCTCTAGCTGCACGCCACCTATATTTGCTCTGCAACCCTTGAAGGTCAATGCGAACTCTTGGGAAACTCTCAGATTGAAACCCTTAATTTTTTCAATGAATAAATGCCAACCATTCCTTTCTAAATCGCCCCTGGCGTTATCATACGATAATAAGGTTTGGATGCCATTGGGCTCGATCCTTACCAATGGAGCCATGGAGAACAGAAGGGAATCAACACAGAACTCAGAGGTAGGGTTTGATAAAAAACCACAGAGCCATAGCCCCGAGTTTCCACAAAACAATTCTATGACAGTTGAAACGGTAGGCAGAGGTGTTAATCACCATGCGTGGGAACGAAATTGTGAAGCCCAAGACCATACAAAGCAGTAATAGCATGTTGTACTTCATATGACACCTTGGCATATGGATGCGTATAAGGATCAGAACACTTGAAAACCATAGTACGCACATTCATAGCTTGATTACAAAGGTAAGTGTAACAAATAAAAATTGAATAATCAAAAGTTTTATGAATGAAAACTCCATTAATATCAATCGAAAATTAATGCATGGAGGTCTTTCAGTTATGTAACCGAGGCACGTTTAGAACCAAGGAGTTATAAACAAGGAGAACAATCATGTTCATAGCAAAAATATGACAATTCAATAATAGACCATATGAACAATTTTCCTTTAAACAAAAATCGAAACAAAGTGTCAATTCCAACTGCGAGTTTTCATGCTTACAGTCATGAAAACAAAAATCGAAAGGACGATATGTAAAAAGAGACAAGTGACAAGTGTTGTTTAGTGATAATGGTCATGACAAGTAATGAAAATTTAGAGACCCTGTGTAGGCAGCTTATAAACAATAGAAATTATATTATTGCTGCCAACAATACCCTGGTAGGTGAGGAGAATATATCTGAGTATTCTTCCACGACCTTATCTACTTGCTTCTACTATGTGGAGAGGTCAGCAGCAGAGACCCTGGATGTGGTTGTGATCTTTCGCTTATTTTGAGAGCGAATCATGAAGAAGACAAACTTCCCTATCTGAGAGATGACCTTCCTACATTGCTTAGCAGAGATCAAGGAAATAACACTAGGTGGGACTGCCTCGGGTATCCTGTACAATTTCCTGTTCAAAGTAATAATAACACT
>SNQJ01S0183778.1:16839-35791 GCA_010110895.2 Picea sitchensis | reverse complement strand
AAAGGCCATAACGTTGCTAGTTGTTGGTGTGCCAAAGTATGTCTCTTTTATTGGAAGAAAGGCCATCTTAAGGAATCTTGTTGAGATAAAAAAAAAAAAAAACTTCCTACCATAAGGCAAACTATTTTTATACGAGGAATGGAAAGAAAGATTCCCCAAATCAACAACAGAATTAGAGGCACTTGGAGAAATGAAGGGTGTCAAGTAGTCCATACAATAGTGCCAAGAAAATTTTCCACCACTGCAATTTGGGTGGCCATTATGAAGCAAAGTATTTGTGTTGGTGAAGTGGGTGGGATATATGTCTCTCATTTATGGACCATATAGGTTATTTTTCTTTGTAAGGTTGTAAGTATTTCGTAAGGAGAGGTTTTTTTGCGTGTCCTTGGGAAATATATACCTCTACTTGTGGAGGCTTGAAAGGAATAGGATCTAGGGTTTCTTTTGGGATTTTTTGAAGTGGTTGGGGTCACATTTGAACTTGGGTTATGTCTACTTGATGGGTAAACATATTAGGCTCTAGTGATGAGATTAAATTTTTCCACCACTGCAATTTGGGTGGCCATTATCAAGCAAAGTATCCTGTGGTTATGAAGTGGGTGGATATATGTCTCCTCATTTATGGACCCAAGTATATGTTATTTTTCTTTGTATATACAAGTATTTCTGTAAGGAGAGGTCTTCTTTTTGTCCTTGGGAAATATAGACCTCTACTTGTGGAGGCTTGAAAGGAATAGGATCTAGGGTTTCTTTTGGGATTTTTTTGAAGTGGTTGGGGTCACATTTGAACTTGGGTTATGTCTACTTGATGTGTAAACATATTAGGCTCTAGTGATGAGATATGGGTTTAAAGGAATTCATTAATTTTTTATGCACATTTTCATTTTTCCAATCAAGTTCAAATTGGTCATTTCAACATGAACATTGTGATTACATGTCTTTAATTATATGTGATTATGCATGGCATGCCTACTTATGATGCAAAATCCACATAGACTTGAAATGAACATAGATTGAGTGTTTGTTTTTGCAATAGAGTGAAGCAATATCATATATGTGAATCATAAATTCATTACTCATCTATGAATCTAAAATAAATGAGGTAAAAACTTCTATTGAATAATATGTGTTTGTATTTATACATCAAGGATGCCTTCCTATTTTAGATTTCTTTGAAAATGGTTTCTAAGTTTACAAGATCAAAAAAAAATTAATGTGTTTTGTTCCTTTCATAGATTCTCCGCATTAATTACCAAGTTATTTTATGTTTGATAAGAAGTGACATGGTTTAATTATATGAATACATACTTTAGTCTTATCATAATTATTTCTAACATCATTATGTTAATAATATTTTTTAAATGGGAGGACAATATCTCATGGGGTAATATTTGAGCTAAGGATTTAATTAATTTTAGTCCAAAACATTTATTTGGATCCACCACATGCCACAAATCCAGATGAATCAGACTTCATAGTGAAACATGAAATTTCAAATTAAACATATCATGCAAAGAAAATCAGTGGCTAATGCTCGAGAGGAGAGATAATGAGATGCATATTGTAGCCATCATTATGTACAAGACTTATATGAAATATAAAATTATTGAATCAACAAATTTAGATCAACACTACTTGAAAATAAAAGAAACGTTACAATGTAAGAAAAAAGTGCTAATGAAATCTAAAGACTTTGAGTTGAAAGAGGATCAATTCCTCATGTTCAGAGGCAAGGTATATGTGTCAAATTCAATAGAGTTGAAAAATATAGTGCCTGAAAAAAATGCACAATGTGCCATATGTTAAAACCCTACATCATAATATCAATTGTCATTGTGGTGAAGGCGGTACTTTTGGCTAGGAATGAAGAAGTGGATAATTACATAGCCAAGTGTCTAGAGAGTCAGAAGGTGAACACATAACATAAACATCCAATCGGGTTATTATAGTAAATTTCCATTCCAAAATGGAAGTGGGAAGTTGTTATAGTGGATTTTATTACCTTGGCTGCTCAGAACAATAAGATAATTATTCCATCATGGTAGGTAGGGAAATCGAACACCAAGGTTGCACATTTTGTTCTATTAAAGATGATTCACAAGGAAACCAATACGTACAAACATACGCTTAAAAGTACTTAGATACATGGAGTTCGCATTAGTTTTGTTTGACAAATATCCCAAGTTTACATCTACCTTGGAAGCAGTTTATTCAAAGGCTTTGGACAAACTTTAAATCTTAGTATAAACATATCACAAGAACCTGGATGGGAAAACAAAGAAGACAAAAGAATAATTGGAAGACATGCTCAAATGTGCATGTAATTGACCAACAAATCAAAAGCGGAGGATTGTGAATCACTCTTTGGTGAATTTGTTTGGCCAATGGAAAATAAATACAATAAAATGAGATCGGCCTGTTCATTGTACGGAATAAGTGTAACATGAATTTGGAGCTGGGATAAACCCGTGATGAGTTGTTATTGGACCATAAAGTTATTGAAGGAAGTGGGCTAAAATATGATTCTGGCAGAATTTAAAGGTTTCCAAGATAGGAAAGCCATGCTATGTAAAAGAAAGGGTTGTCGACATTTTAAAGTGGAAAAATATGTATTTTTGAGCGTAAGCCGGGTTGAAGTTCAAGATTGTGGTGGAAGTTTCCCAAAATTGGCAGCAAGATAATGTGGACCTTTTGAAATATAGAAAAGATAAGGTCAGTTTCATACATGCTAGTATTCTTGTAATCTAAGCTGAGAGCATAGTCGTACTTCTATTATGCTTCATTATTAAAGGAAATATGTGTCTAACTCTAACCACATACCTGGATTGCACTATAGTCCATGGAGCGTCAAAGGCGCCCTTATGGATGGAACCGCATTCTAGACCGAAAATTCAAAATGCTTAAGAACAAACTGCTGGTCGAAAGGTTCATCGGGTTTGCTAAGGTCTTGAATATGCAAATAAGTACAGAGTATTAAAGAAACCATGCGGATAAATAATTCGCGAAATTTTGTCAATAATTTTAAAGAAAATATAAGATAAAAATGCAAGACTCCATCTTTTGGCAAAATTTATAGAGTTCTTGAAGCACATCTCATATTTTTCCTATCCAACTTGCATTGAGAGCCAATGATAAAAGAATGGTACAACTCGATGGACCGAGAACAATGAAGGGGGTACATTCCCTCGGTCGCTAGTTGAGAGGAAATACGCTAATATGGTTGGAACCATTGCCTGAGGCAAATATAGTGCAAAATTTTGGTTTTGATATGGCGATGTAAATCTCGTATATTAAGTCTATTCATTACAAAGTGTTTTTCAACAAGGACGATAATAAATTTGTGGTGGAGGGGAATGTAATATCCCCACTATGATCCATGGTTTAATTAATGGCTGTCGTATATAATGGCAAGTTGCAAAGTAATGTAATATGTGAATTGCATTTATGAACGTTAATAAATAAAATGTGATGCCAACTACCGAGGGGACATGGACAATAGATGTATTGGCTCTTTCCACAAGAGAAGGGTGATTCTAAGGGGTCTAATGGGGAATTATTTATGGGTATTAATCCAAAACCCAGCCTAAATTTTATTATCATTGGGAACAACCTTATATTTTTTGGTTGAGTGTATGCGAAAGTAATAACTATCAATAATACATGTAAGAGGGTGGTGTAGAAGTCACATCCCGTGAGAAGTTATTGGGAGAATGGGCTTGAAGTACAATCAAAATTTGGGAGTGTGGGAGTCAACTTGCATGGGAAACGAGGAAATTGTATGTGGGGTAGAACAAACAGTTTTTTGGATAGTCATGTTTTTTGCATGAGCATGAGAAGAATAAGGACAAAAGGATCTTTGGAGTTGGAAAAAATGAGGAGAGGAATTCGAGCATTTTTGTAGCTGGCTGAAAATGGAAAATATTTTTAGGATTTCAAAAGGGCGTCCGTTGTCACATTACGAAGACCTAACCTGCAAATTAAGTTGCAATCTACAATAGCAAATAGTTACTTTATTTCCGGTAGCTTCCTTTCCTAGTAGTGAATTTCCTTGAGTTCCATTAGTGATATTCCCTGCTAACTATGCCGAGAGAACTCGGAGTAAAAAAATGGATGCCCGGATGGAATGATAGGGCAGTATAAGCAAGTGCAATCCCTTGGGTTGGGTAGGTCAAGAGGAAGATATTTCACTTGTGGAAAATTGGGATAGTTGAAGGAGAATACTAGTGGGTTGTGGGATATCCAAACTTTGAGTGGACTATGAGAGACAATTCATCTTTTGTTGATTCCTAGCCCCGGCTCGAGGGTGAATTACTATTGATATATGGAAAAATTATATGCTTGGTGGAACGCTCATCCCAAGCAAGTGGTTGCACAACTATTCTCGAAAAAGATAAGTGTGTATCTATGTTTTATGTTATTTTATGAGCTAAAATTGTTGTGTTTTAACTCTATATATGTGAATGGTTTTATATGGCGCCATGAAGTGAATGCAATCGCACCGGTCAACTTTACCTGGAAACTAACGGCAGCCCAACAATCCCATTCCTTGTGAGTTGTAGGCTATATGGGATTATAGCATAATGTTTTATTTGGCGGGTATTTCCTGCCTAATGGGACCTGATTGGTTAAAGCGTTAAATGAATGAATATGGCAGAAATGATTGATGAAATATCAATAAAGGAACCATGTGATTTCACAGGAGGTATACGCCAGTCAGGTAACATCAAGAATGATTTATGTGACCATGCAAGTATGAGATTGGTCATGCCATAATCGTAGGAAATATGAAAGGAATTGGGTAAGAAATTCTTCAAGTATATTTTATATCCCTAATGATATGATTCATGATTAAATACATATATGACATTGATACCTTGATGAGGTATGTCAGAGGGAGGAACCTTTGGTACATGGAGATATATACAATCCTTGAAATACAATCATGAATAAGCATGTCATAACCGAGTTGATTGAATGGATGAATGAGTAACTATGCTCATGATATGAATTATGTGGTATGCATTGAGTGAATGCAAGGATTATGTGATAATGGATGCCAACAAAGATATCCATTTGTGAAACCATACAAATGAGGGACACAAAAAGGCTATGGTGCCACACAAGTGTCGAATGGTCTCCCTATTTGAATTGGGTCCTATATTGTAACCTACTTACCAACACTAAAGATCATCGGTAATAAGGACATGATTCTCAAGGGCTATGTGCATGGTGTTGTGTCAGAATAAGGAGTAAGGTGTCCATAAGGTCGATAAAGTGTTAGGGACGTGGCTAGATGATGTGTCGAGGTGTTGACTAGACCTGGTACCCCCATGATGGAAATACAATATATGTGGTATTTTGAGTAAATCAATGCTCCAGGATGTATTTTATTATACGTGGGTACCAAAATAAAGTAACAATAGTTATAACTTTAACATTTGATTTCATTGCATAATAATGAGTGTGCTAGTAATGCACATGCAATGAATGATCATTTCATTCCATATGACAATGGAATTATTAGTGTGTAGGAATTTAAAGGTTTTGTGTGAGCTATTGGCATGCCTCAATCAAAGATATTATACTTAAATTATCACATTGGATTGGTTGATTAAAATATTCAGGTTGCAAGTAGAATGGTATTGGACATGGAAACAATGTAACTCCATAAGGAAGACCGATCCACGCAAAAGAATAAATCTAAATGTTATGAGAAAGAATCTCATAATTGGGAAATGTGGTTTTCTTTATGAAATAGATTTTAAATTTATAATTGGAACTTGATATCTATATAAAACCGCATTTGAAAAAATATTAAATTAAAATTTTATTTTTTTTTTTTTTTTTTTATTTATATATATATATGAGATGATGGATCTATATAGGAAGTACATGTTATGATTGTTGAGTTAGGAAACATAGATAATATGATATTGTTAGGACACATAAACCCTATGGCATGTCATAATGCCCATTATGATGAGCTATGATATGTTAGAAAAAATCGGGAGATGCCTTAGTTTTACGAATATGTAAATCTCAATACTCTTTCATTATGAGGAATCCTTGAAAAATGATGGACTGTTCCATGGAATGGCCAGGTGAAGGGATGCCCGAAATCGAGGGTGAGTGACCATGGCAAGAGAAGATCAATCGAATAGGCACATTGTAATTAGATCGGACGAGTAATTGATATGCCAAATATCAAATGTAACTCTATCTTGAGTTGTGGAAACAATATATACTCTGGCATTGAGCGCCAGGAACATCGGTGGAATGTTTTATGTATAAGAAGTTTCTAATATAAATAATTGATTGATAATGTTGTAGGCATATGTTGGAATTCCATAAATATGGAGGTGGCCAAACAATCAATGCAAATGACGGAATACCTTAAGAGGATGATGATGTTGGTACAGTTGAATAATGAAGAAATTGTTGTATTGTTGCAATAAATAGAGAACCAAGAATTGTGTGAACACCGAAAATGGCTCATGGGGAGGGTCTATCACATACCCATGTGACCCCTTCCTAACTAAACTACAATTAATTATGATGATGTGACTCATTATGGTGCCATTATGGTGCCATGTTAAATTTGTAAATGTTAAGATTTATTAAATTCACAGCAATCTGAGATAATCAAATGTTCACCCCGAGTAGGGACCATGGTACCACATTAGAAATAGCAGGGGACCAAGAAGGGTTTTAAAACATGCCTAATGAATCCCAGCCACCCTTCCCCATAGTGCATTTCTTGCATTTTCACCATCAGAGAAATTATCTTCATTTCTTTGACTCTGCCAAGCCAAATCACATTGAATGCAACCCACAAGGACCACCTTCTATAATTAGCGTATAGGATATTTGTTTTGAGTACCATGAGGAGGGATATTGTCAAATCACTCCCTAGAAACTTCTCCATGGAAAATTGTGCCCATAAATTTAAGGGAAAGTGCATGGATGGAGGAGGGCATGATCCAATGAGAAGGGAGAGAAGTCGAGGGAAGAGACCCATGTGTGTGGGTGTAAGATGAGAAGATAAGATTATAAAGGTACCAATTATTCATGAATGGGTTAGTCATTGTGACTTTGGATAGAGGAGACAGAGGAGGATGCAAGATAACCATTGTTGAAGTAGAACTAGTGAATTGAGATTATAAGTTCATGTGGGAAGTCTCTAACATTACTAAAACCTAAAACAACATTTGGGGTCTCACTGGGTGCACTGTGAAGAATTATGGGAGGAGTTCCCAAGGAAATATGGGAGGAGAAGCGACGCCTTACGCCATGCCGAGCTGGAAGGTCCACCAAGCAACGGATTCCTTTGAGAGCCAAGGAGAGTCCTCTATTGTCCGTGGAATTGACCTTGAGAGATACCCCTGCTAAAATTCTCTCTTAGATACCCAGTTTTCCTTGTGGTATCATGGTTCAAATAGGTGGCTAACTATAGAAAGGCTAATGGGATGTGCCTATAGTTGGTAGAAAATCACTCAAATCTCTATCTACTCCTATGTTTCCAAGTCAAATCGGATAAGTAATTTTATCTATGTTTCTAGTTGTTAAATGTGATGACATTAAATCTTGTGAATGGATAGTATCATGTGTAAATGATTTTTGATGTTTTATGGTCATTGAGAAATTTCATGGAAGACTGAAAGTCATAAATGTTTTTTGAACTGAAGGTTTAAAGAATCCCTTAGGAATCACCCTTCATGATGTCTTATTGTTACAAATTTGTGTTCTCATAATGAATACATGTACATTGTTATAGAACTTACATGGAACACAGAGAAATTAAAAAGGATGTTTAAACCCTAAGTGGATTATGTTGTCTCTTTAATTTCTTCATGTATTTAAGAAGTCATAATTGACTCTCCTAAACGGTCATACACTTTGGTTGAAGGATGCCCTGAATCAATGTGGTACATTCCGCTGTGGAGATGCTTTGGTGAAGGATATAGTTATAAGGTTTTCAAGCGACTCTGGCCTCTTTTATGATATTTCATATTAGTAAACATCCAAAGAGGGCCAACATGACCATTAAGATGAATATTGATGGATAGGGATATGTAATCTTTGGTATAGGAAAATCATGTATGTGGTCCATAATATTTGCATGAGGTGTTCATGGAATTCATTTGACATCATTGTCCCAATTAATTGAACATGATAAAGCATGAAGTCTAGTTAATCTTACACATAGGGGATGTAGAGTCCATTTTCACTTTGTAGAGCGGTGTGTGCCTTTGTACTGCATAGACGATCTAGTTCCATTGGCTATTTGCAATATGATATTCTTGTGATGGGTGGTCTAGGATGTCATGAGTTGGGTAGATGGATGAAATATTTGATTTGGGACTATAACCCAAAAGCATCAGCTTCATGACTTTAGCATTGCATCATCCTTGCATCCTATTATAAGTGTATGAGAATCTTAAGGAGTGTTACACCCTCATCCTACAAGGGAAAAATAATGTAGAATTATAAGGAAAATTACAAAATATTTGAGTGCCATAAAACTTGAAAATTGTCTTTATTGGCTGAAATTGCCCAGGCATACCATGAGTATCACATCAAGTTTAAAACTCATATGTACATTCTGTATCAAACAAAAGAAAAATTCATGTGGATAATTTAAGAGGAAATGTAGCACTAAGAAGTTTCGGCTAATTTTTTCATGTGAGGGAAAAAGTTTAAGAGCATGATGTATTGTACCACAAAATTTTGTGGCATGATACGTTGCATGCTCAAAATATTTAAAGATGTGAAAGTTTTGGACAATGTGGCATGGAGGAGAGGGATTACTGCGTCGCAGCGGAAATTTTCCATCAATCCTGGACAGTAGCAGGAGAATAATTTCGCGCAGACACAACATGACACAAAACTTTCAGAGTATGCTAGTGCCATGTCACAAAGGAGAACGCTTCAGGGTAGCTGTGGTCATTGATTCTTCCAAGCGCTTACAAGACATTTGGGATGCGTTGGATATAAATACATTAAAGAAAGGTTTGAGGAGTTGTGATATAGAAGCAGAGATGGAGTTTTAAAACCAGAATGGAGGAAGACACCTCGTCAGAGAAAATAAAACTCATGCTATAACGCTTAAAACAAGCTTCATCACGCAGATGCTCCAACCATATCATCATTAATAATGACCCCATACCTAAAGACCACATGCAGAAAGAGATTTCTTAGGAATCAACCTTATTGGGCATGTCAGATTGATATAACCATGCTTATCAGTGCCTCAATTAAATGTTTT
This sequence comes from Picea sitchensis, assembly GCA_010110895.2. Taxonomy (NCBI): domain Eukaryota; kingdom Viridiplantae; phylum Streptophyta; class Pinopsida; order Pinales; family Pinaceae; genus Picea; species Picea sitchensis. The sequence continues at coordinate 26,526 of SNQJ01S0183778.1, read as the reverse complement.
TTTTTTTTCTTGATTTTCTCAATTTCTTTGATAATATGTAGGTATATGCAACATCTTTCACTATGTTTCGTATAAACAATGTATCACCTTCAGCAAAATTTGACTCGCAGTTTGGTTTCCTTAATGCATGCCATGGTTATTGTTGTAAATTTTTGTATGATATTAATATAAATACTAGCGTAAAAAAATAAAAAACGGAACAAGTTTTAACAGCAGCGTGCTGGCTGCGTGTGGTTTTGCTTACAGGGACACTGTGAGAGTTCAACAATTTTACAAAGGTGCTTGAAATGGCAGAGAGCACCTAAAAATCCATCCATGAGGCTAAAGGGCTCTTGTGCTCTAAAGCATCCCCAAAGTGATTTTGACGTCTTTGATGCCCCTAGTTTGTGGTTTTTTTTAGCCAAGGGTTGAAATGTTGGCCACGCAAGTAATGAATGGACGTTATTTAAATAAAACAAACAAAATAAAGAAGCTGCAATGTTGAATTAACTATAAGTATTGCATTCAATAAGTATTATGAAAAGCTTTGACAAATACATGTAAATTGTGTATAAGGTGCATATCTAAGGAGTCCAATTATTCAACAATTAAAAAACCAAGGAACAATCAATCTTACATTTAACTAATATAATGTGAATCAAATCAAGAGAAACGCGAAAATTCTACCAATCCAATGCCCGCCAATTAACCATCATTACGTGAAACGGTGTAGTTTCGAATTTGATAAGTATAAATCAAAAAAGATACATATGAGAGATGCTTTTTATGTTGTGATAGATAATCATAATGACAATCAGAAGTAAAGTAACACCACTACAAAATGTGATGGATATATCGAATAAAACGCCGTATCCAGATAAGATATACAAAGTTATGGAATGAACAAGTTTGTTGCGATAATTTATGTCAATTGAGGTTGAGGCACAATGTTAGAAATAGAAAATGCACAAATCAACAAATATGATGGCATAACGAAGAACTAAACCTCTTGGTAATTTGATTCAAACCGTACGTGAACTCTAAACGCCAAATGTAATAGAATTTCAAAAAACTAAACTATTAGTGCATAAAACCCATATCTAAATCCATGTGATCTATATAAAAAACAAATCATATCACACTTTCAAAACATTATTGTTACCCTTTGAAGCAATGAAGACTACAAATCAAAAACACTACATCTTGATGCTATCCCAATGCCTTGAACACTACCGCCAAAAGTTTCGTGTTGATTTCCAATTTCTAAGAAGCTCGAAGGGTGGAAAAATTTACCACTCAATTGTTGGTAATTAAAATGTTGGTTATAATGTGCGGGAAATTCAATAGATATTGAGAAAGATACGTGGTAGACACCACGGATATTGATCATCAAATCCCAAAGTCAAGAGCTACAACCAACAATAGTAAGTGAATAATGCAATACAAGAAATGAACTTACAAGACAATTCATGCCATACAATATATTAAAGATGAAGCATAGATAGTATCAACAAGGGCAATTTACAAATATTATTTGTGCTAGAAAAGTGTAGTGCAATTAGGTAAGTATAGAACCAACAACAAACATGCACATCTTAGAATGTTGAGATTAAAAAAGGAAATCAAAAGACCACTCTTTATATATAATTCTTCTTCAAGAGTTGGATTTCATTCCCTTCAGATTCGAATAAGCTATATAATCCCACGTGCCTTACACTTCTCTTAGGAGACTTTTCATTAACATGCTTATTACAAAACAAAGATCAACAATTCATCGTGTTAAATAAATGTTAAATGGCAGTGGTAAATATAGAAATGCATAACAAATTTGAACAACAATCTTATTACACATAAACATCAGTCTTATACCTAAACATCAATCTTTGCCCAACCTTATCCAATCTATAATTAACATCAATCTTATTACTAATACAAACATCAGTCTTAGATACCCATTTGTTAGACTAATAACATCCACTCAAATGTATATAATCATGAAATTTTCTGATTTGCTCTTTTTTTTTATGTTAACATGTTAAAAAATAACTCACTTTTTGAGACACAATAAAAAAAAAGTTTGGATCCATAAATCTTTAATACTTATCAGTTTGCAATATCTTGTATTAATAACAAATATATTGGACTATACCAACAATTATGTAATATGTATGAAAATTAAGAGAAATTAAACAACTTACTTTTCATGTTTGTTTATAAAACATTTTATTGTGAAGAAATGTTCACTACATAAACTTATAGTTATCTCTCCATAAATTGTTAAAAGTGTAATTAAAAATCTAAAATTGATTTCACCTTGTAATTAATACATTTCAAAAGTATGTGATTGTGGTAAAGTTCTCGTGAATAGAAGCAAACTAATTGATTTAAATAAATAAAAACAAAATAAATAAAGAACATAAGTAGTGTGGGACACAACTCAAATCCAAGCAAGATTACACAACCAATCCAAATGTGGAACTAAAGAAAAGAGTAAATACACTCTGACCAACTAATCAAATCAGTTCTTTCAAGCACAACAATTAACCAACATACAATGAAACTTGGTTGAATTTGACAAGCATAACTCCATAACTCAAAAGAAAAGTGAACCAAACAAAGAGTAGTAAAACTTGACCAACTAATCATAATCAAATCAGTTCTTTCAAGCCGACAATTAACCAATATCCCATGAAACTTGGATGAATTTGATAAACATAACTCCAAAAGCCATACAGGAGGGAAATGTTTCCATGTTAAGATACCCATAAGTAAAAAATCTCTATAACATAGATAAAATGAAATGCCAGAACTTTACCTATATTAACACAAAAGAGTTATACGATGCTGTGAATTATTGAACAAGTTTGTTATTATAATTTATGCCAAATGAAGTATGTAGATACATTAAAGGAAAATACGGGACAAGTTGAACTTTTAGTTATTTGATTCAATTCGAAATTGTATTTCAGAATCCTGAGCACCAGAGTAAAAATAGAATTTTGAAAGCTAACTTATTGTCAGAAGACCCATATCTAAACACATGTGATTTATATCCACATACAGGCATTGCCCTTTCCAAACATGATCATTAGCTTTGAAGTGAATGAAGGCTGGATCGGCTGTAGATCAACAGTTTTTCTTCATCTTGGTTATTCCCAATGCCTTCAATATCAATCACAGAAAAGCTTCAAGTTGATTTCAATTTAAGAAGCTGAAGGGTGGAAAAATTCCACTCGATTGGTGGCATTTAAAAATGTCGGGGAGAGATTATGGGGCAGACATCAATAGATATTGATTATCAATGCCCAAAGTGAAGAGCTACAACGCAACTGTCAGTGAAAAATGCAATACAATAAAATGAAGTTACAAGACAATTCATGTCATAAAAGATGATAAGGATGAAGCAAAGATAGTATAAACAAGAGCCACTTACAAATTCAGTTGTGTTGGAAAATTGTAGTGCAACTAGCTAAGTACAAAACGAACAACAAAAAAGTGCACCTTAGAATGTTGAGATAAAAAAAATTGCAATTGAGGACCAAGTTACTCTTCTCTGTATGATTCTTCTCGGAGAGTTGAACTGATTCTTCTTCGTAGAGTTGAACCCATTCTCGCACATCTTGTAATGCTGGTATTGATCCCATGTTCCCTTAAAGGCACTCCCTTGGATGTCTTTCAGTAACATGTTTCAATGTAAAGAGAAGCAATTCATGGTGTTAGACAAATGTTAAATGGCAGTGCCAGTGCCAGTATAACGATGCATAACAACAAATTAGACAGTATCCTGCAAACTCAGAATGTCTGTGATTAACTGAATTCTTGACAGGGTAACATGTTTAGCAAAGAGAAGAAAATGATCGTGTTAGCAAATGTTATGGTAGTGGCAAGTATAGCAATGCATAACAAATTAACAAATTAGACAGTATCCTGCAGACTCAGAATGTATGTATGTGATTAAATGAATTTCGCTGCATTAGATTAAAATACTTGACAGTGTATCATTTAAATAGCCTCAGAGAGGCAAAGCTAGAATTTATCTTAATTATTCCACTGATTCTTCACAGACTTCATTTGCAGATTATATCTCATTTATCTAATTTTTATTGTTGACTAAATGGATGAAAATTTATTTGTTAGACATATGGTAAATAGTAACGCCGAGTTTCAATTAGCCATGTATAATAAATTAGAAATCATCTGAAAATTCTGAATAAATCTGACAAACTGAATGCTCCCGCATTAAGTTAAAATATATGTCAGTATTTCCTTTAAATTACCTTGGAAGGTAATTTAAGAACAGGCAAAGACAGAGTTTCATCTGATTATTTCTTATTCATCATTAACTGAATTCATTACCAAAATTATCTGGCAGTGGTAACCTGTGGTATCTGTCATAAAGAAAGGTATTGCAAAACAGATTTCAGAGCTACCAGCAAACATTCTGATTAGCTGAACACGCAGAGTATGAGAAAAGATTGTGTTATGCAAGCCAAAATCTGGCAAGAATCCAACAGAAACAAAGACAGCAGTCGCAACAACTGCAAAACCCATCCAAGTTTTATAGAAAAACACAGGCACAGGATGGCTATCGGACAAAGCAAAAATGCCAGAACTTGTACCGATTTGAAATGCAAAGGAATACAGTATAACTGGCCAATAACAGATGCCAGTAATCAGAGGCGAGATATGATGACTGGATAGAACCAACAAGCATGAACAATTTTGACAAACATTCAAGATGTGTTTGGCGACATACGGCAAGCATTATTAATCAGGACAACAGTTCCATGAAAGCAGAGGTATACAGGATGGCATGGTTCACCAATCAAACAGCCCAATAACAGATGCTAGTAACTGGAGGCAAGAGATGATGACTGGATACAACGAGCATGAACAATTTCCACAAAAAATTCAAGATATATTTGGTTGACACAGGACAAGGATGATTCATGAGTCCAACACAGTTTCATGAGAGCCAAGGTTTAAAATCCACGGAAATGACCTCGCAACAAGACAAAACACAAGATGATCAATATTGCCTCTCCTGGTAGGACATGAGAAGTTCTCAATTTAGTGCCCGCTAATTTATAGTCTCATCAAGACCCGTATGCATGGAGGGATTTAGTCAGTTCAGTGCAGTCAATATTTTTTAATGTTAGAATTGTATCCACATGAGTCAGAGTAGTAACTATGTATGTGATAGTTATTATGATCAATTTACCATGAGAATGCTCATATGTGAGAGGAATTGCATAATGGCATAGTGTACCATATTACAGAAATAAACATATACATGAGATAAAAAATATAGATATAAGTGCCTTACATCTAATGAAGAAGATAAATAATTCAAGAATTACCTACAACATTGAGCAACCCCTTGTCATCATTCCATGTGTGGAAGAATGGAGGCTTCTTTATAGATGTGAACGAGATACTTGTTAACAGCCATAATGTGGAACCTTCTTTGAAGCTCCACCAAAGACTTGCCAAAACCATTTTAAATCTTATCAAGCAGCTGAAGAAACGAACCATGGTCTCGCAAAGCTGTTGCAGGTTGCAACATTGTTGCATCAGGGTTCAGTACAAAGGATAAAATACATAATTCATGCTATATGAGTACAAAGGAAGAAATTATAGTATATTACAAAGAAAAAATTGTAACGTACTACATGAAATTCCAACAGAACCATAGAGCGCCTGCGAAAGAGCTTTGTAAACAGAAAACAAAACAGCTAATTACTACCTTGAGTTGAACATCCATCCTGATTCCATGAATCCGGGTAGATACTTCCTTAGCGGATGTGAGTATGAAACTTGCTGAAAGCCTCTCTTGCCTCTTTAGTCTTAGCCTTCTTTGAGGTATCCGGAGCTCCAAAAAACTTGCCAAAACTTGAGTGTTTCATCAGCTGCAGCAGATGAAACAGTGTACCCATCCGGGCTCTGAAGAAGTAAAAGATTGGGAAGGATCATCAGGACAAATCTATTCATAAAGGGAAAACATGCATGCACGCATAAGTACTCATAAAAGACATGAATTTCCATACCTGTGCCATATGAAGAACTCTAGCAGTATGCCCTGTAAGTTCAGTAATTTTCTCCAAGGATGGGTATTTCCATAAGGTCAACTGGTTCTGATTTAATCCATGTGAACTCAATAACTCACGTTCATGTCTATTCCACAGTAATGAGCAGACTTGGGAATGGGTGTCGATGGTGTTCAGGCAGGCACTTGTTTGAGTGTTCCAAAACTTTATAGAACCGTCTGAACCCCCTCCACCAGATGCCAAAAGATTGTTCTGGAAGGGGCACCATGCCAAGGCCTTGACTGCTGCACAATGTTCATCTAATCGGTGGAGGTATTGAGAGGAAGAATTATGGGATGCCATGTTCCTGTCCCAAATGTAGAGTAGATTGTCATTTCCCCCTACTTGCAAGTTGTTGGCCAGAAGGAGATCATTTCAATCCACAAACCTCCTGGGTATGCCCTCTGTATGTTTGAACAATGTGCTCACGGATGCGAACATCGTGATTGATTATGATCCCATCCAGTCCTCCTGTGGTGAGAATAGGACCATTCCAAGCAAGGGCACCAACACGTTCACGATGACCTTTCAAGGCTATTAACTGCAATTTTATCATTTCAAATTTAGAGATTGCCAATACACTAGGTAAATGAGAAAAACCGGGAAGAGATAATCAAACAGGTTTTATTTACCTTTTGTTCAGATACAGGGTCCCATAAATGTACAACAGAACTATTCAACCCAACGGCAATTTGATCTCCATCGGGTGCCCAACTAACGCTGGTAACTGGACCCTCTTCATCATCTGCAGTCATAAGCTCGGATATAGAGCCATCCGAAGCATTCCACAAGTATACAGTGTTGCCAAGGGCTACGGACAAAACGTTGTTAAGACTCCAATCCAGCAGATTCAAGTAATAATCATCCATAAGGTCTGGCGCATCCAGAGTTCTATCTGCAGACTACAATCAACATGGATAAGTTAAATTAATAGGTGAAAAAGACAAGACAAAGGACAATGGTTCTCAAATGGGCATATCCAATGTACTAATAACAAAAGCCCCGAATACCATGTAGTATTTCTGGTCTCCAAAGAGTATATCAATGGTTTTAAAAAACAATATGGGATCATGGCTTTGCTTTCGAAAGGGTGAGTTGATTTCTAACATCATTCTGTTAATAAAAAATTTTAGAAAATTGGAATGGGCGTGGATTGAATTCAGCATTGCAAGTGAAAAAGCAAAAACTGTGTAAAACCATTCGTCCAAATGGGATAATGCTGCAATAGAAAGCACAAGCCATTGCGTACACAAATCTAAATAGGATCAAGGGCTTTGGTTCAATCATGAGTAAACATCAATGGAATTCGGGATCTGGTTATGGAATGTCTAGTGAAAATGACTATAAACAAAATATAAAATCCAAGCCTTACTTGAGGAATATATCTGCGTGCTTTTCTAGGAATAGGGAGATTAGCCGAGACATGTTGTGAAGCCTGGGAAGATATCGACGTTTTTCCGTTGAAAGAAAGAATTCTGCAATTGTTGTCTGCAGCATTTGTATTCTTCAATAAAATTGCTGCCATCTCCCTCTTGTATGCTTTTTTGGATGGGGATGGGGTATGGGTAACGCCATTTTCCTTTTCTTTCTGAATGATCCTGTATCTAGCTACCTCCAAATTGATGGATCCTCTTTCCGGGATAAATCTGTCGCTCTGCCAGAGCAAAAGCAATAAAACCAAATTCTCATTCACACTTCCAACAGAACGTACCAAAAAAAAAAAGGTGTCCACTGAATAATTCACATTCACATTGATGGATTCTCATTCACATTTCCAACTGAACCATTGTTTGATGACTAAGCAGGGAGGGTGATAAACCTGTTTCTCCCTGGCTACACTTCACTGTAATAAACCCAAATCGGGAACGACATGTTTGCAGCATAGAAAGCATCTGTTAAAAAATGAAAGGAAAGGAAAGAATGTATACGGTGTTCGTGTGTCTATTCATTGAAGCGCTCTGTTTCTGCAGAGGAAGGAGACATTGCTTCCCGGTGGAAGGCCTCTTGGAATTCATTGAACGGAAAGACGATTCCATATCTCCTCCTACTCTAGCCAATCAAAATCACAAGACAAAACACAAGGAATGAGAAACAATCAATTTAAACTAGTAAAAGAAAAATTCATTAGTTCCAAACGAATTTGAAATGTAGAGCTTGGGCTCCTCAAGGTATGAGGATGTCTGGTTCTCTAAAACGTATAGCCAGCCAAATATCAGAAGCCCCTGGTAGCCTCTTGGCGTTCTGCTTGCCCCGAGCAAAGCTATCTGCACAATCAAACAAACCAGGTCAAGTGATGATGGCAAGAGGATGAATGAAACTGTGAAGACATATTAAATACTTGTTGGCTGGTCATAAAGCCAGCCTTGCTGGTTGGAATTTTGTGTTTGTTGTTCCGTATCAATTGTCTTATTTGGGCTTAAAGCATTGAAATATTCATCAAATTTGACTATATTAATGTTTATTAATTTAGGAGGGCAATATTACTTGGAAACATTAATGCGTTGAGCAATATTCTTTTGATAAAAAATGGTTAAGATATTGTATTTTTTTAATTTTTAATTATTATAAAAAATTCGTTACTTGTGGAGACAGTAATTCAACTATTCGTGGAGAAAATCATGTGGGGATGGCACATTTTTAAAAAATGGTTAAGATATTGAATTTTTTTAATTTTTAATTTTTTAATTATTATAAAAAATTCTTTACTTGTGGAGCCAGTAATTCAACTATTGGCGAGAAAATCATGTGGGGATGGTACATTTTTTTTTGGTGTTTTCAAGGATATTTAACTTGGGTAATTTAGTAAACGAAACCCACATCTTAATTCGTTATGTTGGTGGAAATTGATTTTAAATTGAAGAACATGGGGTGGGTTTTGACCCACTACTTCTAAATATTAAAGGTTTTTATTATTTATTTATATTTTCTATTTTTTAGTTTAAAATTTATTTAAAAAAAATTAATTATTATTTTTTTTATTTCATATTATTGTATTTTTAAATTTATTAAAAACGTTTTTTTGAGCATTGTCTAGTTGTTCTACGAAATGGCTTTTTTCCCCTGAATCTAGTGATATAAATTTACATGAATCACTATTTTTTGTTGTTCAAAATCCATTTCTAAATGCATGAATGGATTCAACATGCTGAAAAAATTTTGGGCACTCGGATTATACATAAATAATCACTCAAATCTACGAATCTAAAAATTTCTCGCTTCGGACAAATGTCCCAAGAACAAATAGTCATTACGTAGAACACTTAGCCTACAACTCTTTTTTCCATTGTGTATTTTCTAAATTTTAGTATGGGAGAGAGTTGTAATTACTCTCCTGTTCAATATGGAGTTGATAAGTGGCATTTAAAAAAAGTATTAATTACAAAAAATATTTCAAGGTCAACCATAAATAAAATATTTCAATGTCACCCTGGATGGGATGAGGTGCTAACGAATGCGGCCACCACTACATACGCATGTCATTAGGCCACCAACCCATCATGTAGTACAGAAGGGGGTTATGGCACAACAAGGGTCATTTATGGTGAGAGAGGAGGGGAAGATATGATCTATAGGGCGGAGTATGAGCCCTATTCCACCAATTAGTGAAATAATGCACGAGTAC
>SNQJ01S0183778.1:3795-16829 GCA_010110895.2 Picea sitchensis | reverse complement strand
AGCTTCCTCCTCTCTCATGCTGAGTTTGAGGTTTCTTCCCCTCTTCTTGAGGTCTCTGAGTTCTGTCTTGGGAAACTGCTTTGCCTCTAGCTTGACTTCTTCCTCGGCCTCTTTGACCTTGCTTTCGGCTCAGTTTTTCTTCAGCTTTCAGAGCCATCTGATAAGAATCTTCTACTATCCGAATGATCATCATGCTCATCTCATCTTGAATGTCATACCTTAGACCATTCATGTATTTGGCAACCTTCTCATCATCGCTCTCCCGATGACCTTCTCTGATGTTTAGCTTGTAGAACTCTTCAGTGTACTCCTTCACTGACATCAGCTTCTGTCTCAAGTTCTGGATCCTCCGAAACAGAGTGATTTGATAATCCTTGGGAATGAATTTTACCTTCATCTTCGCAACCATTCTATCCCAACTTTTAATTTTCTGCTTACCCTTGCAACGTCTGTCAGCCTATAGTTCAGTCCACCATAATGTTGCATGCCCTTTTAATCTTGTGACAACATGTTTGACCTTTTTGTCTTCCTTGACATCCTCATAGTCAAAGTATTTATCCAGAGCTCCAATCTAGTCTAGAAGCTCTTCAACATCCAGGTTTCCTTCATACATGGGAATTTCCATCTTTGCTCTAGCACCTATCCTTGCAACATCCTTGAACATGCATTCATCTACAACATCTTTGACTGTGACTTCTTCTCCATGTCCAACTTCATTTTCACTGTCAGCCTCACTGATATCCCCAGTGTCGACTGTGAGCCTCTATGCTATCTCCATGGCATCAATCTTGGCAAGTAGTTCACGCATTTCCCTTTCCACTGCTGGATCAGGCATTGGTCTGTCTCTTCTTTTCGGCGGCATGGATGAGAAATATTCTTCCTTCCTCTGCTATAGAAAGAAAAGACTTTTTCTGTGCTTGGATACCGCAACTGATGCAGACCCCCAACCCGCAGGTCGAGATCCGCTCACAGGATCGTTCAAATCTCCCTTTCTGAGCCTAAGTGGCTCGTTTGGATTCCTATCGGAACCTTCAACAAATTTGATCCACAGGTCCTTATGAATTGAGCCTGCGTGGACAAACACCATGCGTCAACTCAAAATCTCCCAACCCGAAATAGGATCGTGCCCTTCGCTAATTCAGGACTTCAGGGTTTGCGACTTCGCGATTCCTGTCATTGAGTTTCCCACCTTCCAACTGCCGAAACCCGATATGAAGAATCCCCAAAATGTCGCCACTTCCTCCTCTTACACGGCCTTATCACGTTTTGTGATTTCGGGAATCTCAGAACAAAGAATCGCTTACCTCTCATCTTCGTGAATGCCGGAATACTGAAACCCGATGGGTCAGCCAAAAGTTGACTTCCACACGGGTTGTGTCACTTTATCAGGGTTACAGACTTTGCATCTTCGCGAATCCAAACGCAAGATTCCCGACTCTCCAACCTATGAATCCCCGAACTCCAAAATGGTACCTCCAATGGGATCAACAACTATAAGCCTCCCTTCGATCCAACGACCTGCGTGATTTCAGACTTCTGGGAATAGGGAGTTCAAAACTCTCGACCCCAAGCCAATGTCTTCTCAGGTTCCCGAACCCCGAAATGATCTGACGGCTCACGATAGATTACGATCAATGGTCCATGTTGATTCCTGATATCAGCTGATGAGTTTGTCCTCCCCTATCCACCTTGCATATTCTCTAGATCTCATGGTCCTCGCGACTTCGGAAGTTCTCCTGGGAGAATTTTGACCACTCGTTCCTCCTTTTCGATGACTTCTACGAAATGAACCAAAGTTCTTCCTTCTAATCTTTTCTTCTGCTAGATGGCTTCGAACTTCATCTTCCTTTGGGTACTTCAAAAGTGTCAACCCTCCTGAGCTTACCTCACAAACTCAATTCTCCCAAAAGGGTTCCTGCTCGCACTCCTTGCGGCAACCGCTCAAATACTCCTGAGTATTTGATCTCCTCGACTCTGTGCACTCCCTCTGCAACATTAGTCCTTCAACTCTCCTTTTGTTGATGAGTCCTAAGACTTTCAACGCCTGAACACTCCTTGCACTACTTCCTATGCTACTCTTTCACTTCTGTTGGAGCGAGAACAACGGTATCTCTCCTGGGCTTTCAGAGATAAACTCTGAGTCTTTGTCAACACACTCCTTGTGGATGTTTCACTGCCCTCCTTGCAGGAACTTCTTACTCGGGATGAGAAACAATTGAAACTCATTCACTTCATCTCTCGGACTTCAACATTCAACATTCAACATGAACTCATACATTCACACAATATCAAAGCAAATGCATAACAGAGAGAATAAACAACCATAAGCATACCATTCAACATGTATACACAAAAAACATCATAACACTATGAATCTGAATCAAAACTCCATATATTAATTTAGAACTTTTGTACATGGGTTCTTCTCTACAACTCTCTGCTATAGCTCTCTCTTCTGTGCTCTATGCTTACAAATTGATTGATAATAATAATACAATGATAGAAGATGAGGGTGTCTATAGTCAGTTTTCCCTCCTACTTCCTAAACTGTCTAATTTTCATTCAAACCTACCTACTTTCATTAATTATGCATAAATTCCTTAACTTTCTACAGATGAGAGAAATCGCTCATGATCTGTTTACAATATGTGAATACGCCTCCTTTTAACCACTACATTTAATGTTTTCAAAAATATCTCAAAATGTGAGAAAATGCGTGTTGTGCTTTCCAACTGTCTTCCGCCTCCACACTTGCTTGTTGATGGAGATGCTCCTGCATCACTTGTGTAGCGTGTGATCACTACGCAAGTTCTGTGTATTGTTCTTTTTCAAACAAAAACTGCCAGGACCTGATTAAATTAGTCTTTGGGATATATCACCATGCATATGATATGTCAAGTCATAATAAAACCATTTTGCACAAAATTTGCCATGGAATAAGTATATGCATTTCAAATCTTCTAAACAATTGCATAAATATTTGGTCAAATTGTGTTAAACAATTGGATAAATATTTGGTCAAACTGTGTTTTGGAGATTTAGAAATGTAAGGCCCAATACACCTTTTGTTTTGCCAAAAATAACCATGATCCTGCATACGAGTCCAAGAGTATAATAATCCTATAAAGACCACTTTTCAGCCAAATTTATAAAAAGTTACATGTGCTAACAAAATCCACTCTCATTGAAACTAAGTTGGGTTGTTATATAGAATGAGCCGAGCCAAAAGGAATATTTATTCCTATGACAAAATTTACGTAGAAATCGATCTTGAGAAAGACATTTTGAAAGTGATACAAATCAGTATGGAGGGTTGGAGTAATCTTCAAGCCCTTAATTATGAGCAGATCCCCTTTAAATGCATTTTTCCCAATAAATATGGCCACTTTGTGTTAGAACTTCCTAAGAACTTAAGAAATCCAACCCCTTCCACAATAGTCTCTTCCCTCAAATAAAATGGAGAAATATATTTTAAGCAGGTATCTAGGAGGTGTAAGAAGTAGTCGGTCAAGGGTCCACAAAAAAAACCTCAGTTTGGCACATCCATCCCTTCTAGCAATAGATTTGAAGCTCTTGAACACCTAGAGGCATCCTTAGAAGCATCTTCTAGGTCACTTAACCCATTTTGTGTCACTTAACCCTATTTCTAGGTCACTAACCCATTTATAGGTCACTTTAACCTATTTTCATTATTTTAGCTGCTAACCACTTCTCTCCATAATTAGAAATTTCTCTCCACTACTCTATCATTTAAATATTCCTCCCTTGACTTTGTCACCTCAATTTTATCATTTAAATAATCTTCTTTGATTTGTCACTTCACTTTTACATTTAAATATTCTTTCCTTGACTTTGTCACTTTACTTATCATTTAAACAATAATTTCTTTTTTTGCAAGCTCTTTGACTTCTCTTTGAACTTTTAGTTTGCCAACATATGAGGGTCCTCCCAACTGTATACATAACTCCTTAAATCGCGGAGGAATTATAGACGCCTTCCACATACCACCAAAATGGCATGATATGTACTATCCATATAGAATAGTATTTCCTTCAAATATATCAAAACTCATACCCATTATCCATCAAACAAACTTTGGTTCTATTACCCAAACTCCTCGGTTCTCCAACTTCATGACCATAACTCTCTAACTGTGAGTTAAGTGTCATGTTCCACATACCACCAGAAATGGAATGACATGTACTATCCATATAGAATAGTATTACCTTCAAATATATATTAAAACTCATACCTTTTTATTATACATAAAACAACCTTGGGTCCATTACTTAAAACTTTGTAAGCACGGGAATTTTCTATTGAACTTTCTCCAAGGGTTGAAATCAATCTACACACACTTCCATTAGTTGACATCAATGACAACCAAAAAATCCATACCCAACTATCCATCAACCTAATCCAATTGTTCCGATATCTCCCTTTGACATTGATGGAAACACTAACATTGATGGTAACACTTTGGGGTCATGATAACATTCATACTTATGCCTTTATCATCGTTTTATCTCTCCCCCTTTGACATCAATGGCAAGGGTATCTCCCTTTGGAGATGCTCCCCTAACTGGAATCTCCTTTGGGGTTGATCCTCCCATCTACGATTTGATTTCTTAGTGTTTATAATCCCTCTCACAATACTCTCTTTCCCTTCATACCACACATCTCCCTTTGACAAAGGGTATCACCAAGTCATATCTTCATTATCTCTTTGTGACAATCAATCATTGGAAACATGCCTCTTATCTCTCTCCAAGAATCCTACTCTTTTCATCCAATAAATATCTCCCTTTGTCATATTTATGGTGCTTCCTCATGTACATCTAAGACAAGATAAGCATTCAGCATTCATCTTGGAGTAGAAATTACTCCTAGTTTCCTCTCTGCTTAAGATAATTTTAAGGGATTCCCGTGGAAGTGATTTTTGTAAAGATGTATGCCACTTGTTCTTTGTCCCACATATTCAACTTTGATGTTCTTTTTCTCTCATCATAATATTCAACCTATATATATGTCAAAAGTTTGTTTCATCCATAGAACCTATGTACAACATGTTGTTGCAACATATTATGCCTTGGTTGTAGATAAGATATTGATGATTATTTCTGCTTAGACAAGATATTTAACACTCACCCAAGTAGAACGTTGTTCCACTAGTGCTTCTTCATCATCAATAGAACCTGACCAATCTTCATCTATGTAGGTAATAAGTGATATATCCTTTCCTTTTGATACCATAATCCAAAAATCTTATGTTCCTTTGATATATCCAAAATCTCTTACTGCTAATACATGTGTGATTCCTTTGGTGTCGGGCGAAATTGCTACCTATCCAACTGTCTGCATTGCATTTGGTTTGGATGTTGTCACTTATAGTAAGCTACCAATCATTGACTTGTATTGCTCTCTCGGTCTATAGACTTGAATCATCATATTTGCTCAAATTCCAATTGGTTTTCATAGGAGGGTAACTGGTTTTGCAATCTTCCATTCCAACTTTAGCATTTCTCCATATACTTTAGTTTGAGGAAATAAAATCTTGGTTTCATGACATATCTGAAGACCCAAAAAGAAGGATAGTTCTCCAAGTAATGACATTTCAAAATTCATTATGCATATCCTTTGTAAAATTCCTAGCTTAACCTATCACATATTTCCAGAACAATATCATCAACATAAATTTCCACATAATGTTATTACCTTGACTTACTTGGATGTAGAGGTTGTTGTCTAAGATTCCTTTCCATAGTTTGTGGGAATTTTTTTGTCATTGTTGCTTCGAAAGCATTACTTTTGAATTGTGAACTTATGTATGCACTACATGTGTGCAAAAATATCTGCTAATTTTGAATCCATTAGCATTGTTCGGCTATTTCTATGTAATTATCATCCATTATGATAATGTTCCTTTGTCTCTCAACCACTATCGGAACCACCTATGAATCCATGCTCTTTGTCCACTATCATATATCTCGTCTAAACCTCGGGAGTAAGTGCTCTATTTAATCCATTCCTACCCATACCGTCTAAGACTCTCTACTTTATGCTAACCTGCCCATAATGTTAACCTATTTATCACTATACTATCATGAAATCTTGATTAATCTATCAAATTGTAATTATGCTAACTGATTTCTCTGAATACGTCTTCTCAAACTCTGTAATCTTCTCAAAGGATGGTTCTTTTATCCATCAGAGGTATCACATATAATTCCTATGTCTAATATTCATATTACTTGGGAGTCTCTAAGTCGGATGGCTCATAACAATTCCTACTCCTGAGGTATTCATAATTCTATCTTCATTGGTAGATTCATCATATTCATTTGGTAGATTCATATTCTCTGAGCTTTGACTTCTTTCTTTTGTCCATGGATTCATCTTTTACTATGTCGCTCTAAAAGTAATCTCTTGAACCTCAAAGTTTCTTATTTTACCGTCCTTCCTTTCTTTCGCTATTTTCTAAACCTTTCTCAGATCCTACATCTTTTCTTTTTCTATAGAATTTTCATCTCGTTTTATTGCCAATCTTAAGTATCTCTCTGTACATGGTCTTTGTTCACCCGTTCTTCCCCAGTTTTATCCATATTTTCTTATATCCGATATCAATATTCTCTTCATGGAAGTATCACCATGCTTATACAATCACTGCTATGTGTCCATAGTTATGACATTTAACACTCAATGTTACGGTGACCACATATGCACTTATTTCTTGAACATTTCTTTTATAATCCCTACAATCTACAAACCTTATGTCCAAAGTTAGTACAATAAAAAATAATGACCATAAAATAAATTTGCATAATAACAGTGATCTTCTTTGTGGTGTAGTCCTTCCTGGAATGTTTTCCTTGGATCGATCATGATCATGATTGCATGCCTGAACATGGATGGTCTTCTTGAAGATGTACCCTACATAGTTTTCTTATATTCTGGTTGACCATGATTCCTTCCTTTGAGTACTTCTACATAACTCTTTCTATTTTCTTCATTCATCTTTTCTAGAAACCTAGAGTGCTTCTCTTCATTCTCTATAACTGATGTGGATGTTTCTGTCTCTTCAATGTTCTTGTTGAGTTTGATGATTTTACTTCTGAATGTGACAACTTCTTCTTCAAGATTCTCAATCTCTTATTCTTTCTTCATTATCTGAGACTCCATGACTTCTTTTGTTCTTTTCGCTTCTTCAATCTGAATTTTTAATGTGATTATTTCTTCTTCAAGTCCTTTCTCTTCTTGACCAAACTCTACCTCAAGATGGTTTAGATCGTTAGCTCTTTCCTTAAGATGATCTATCAACATCTTCTCTCTCATTTTTGTTTCTTCTTTCTGTGCTGCTATGTTGGTTTCCAAACATTGCTTATGATATTCAATATTTTCTTTGATATTTCTAGCTTCATCTAGATGAGTTCTTAAGTTCTCGATGACCTATTGGGCTTCTTAAAAAATGTGAACACTTTCCTTTTGTTTCATCAATTCTTTCTTGAGTGAATCGTTTTCTTCTCTTAGTTCATCTAAAGAACTAATCAATTCTTCCTCATAATTGTCTTCCTTTTCAATTAGTTTTTCTGTCTCATTTCCTTCATGGCATTTTATTTCAATATGTCCACATTTTTCACAATTAAAACAAAACAACATACCTCTGGTAATTATGTACTCTTCATCTTCTGAATTTACTTTACATGGTGAACATAATTCTTCTTGATTTGTATCTGCATCTTCTTTGACATTTCCTGAATCTGTGATGAGTGAAGAATATATGTCATGTAACTTATCCCAAAGTTCTTTTGTTGATGAACATTTACAAACCTTTTCTCTTACCAGATTCAGTAATCCTTCCCAGATGAAATCCATTGCTATTTTGTTATTCTTCCTCATTTCCTTCTTGGCTGCAGTCTTTGCCCTTTTTGAACTATCATATCCTGTAGCAATTGATAGGAAAATATAATGTCCCTGTACCTATAAAAATACTTTCATCCTTATGCTCCACATCTCATACTTAAAACCATTCTAACCATTAAACATTGGTACTCCATTCTCAGAATAATCCATGATCTCCTTCCAGTGGTTAAACTGTTTCCTGAAGGAACCGGCTCTAATACCAATTGTTGGATTACTGAGAGGGGGGGTGAATCAGTAATTGATAAATTTAATCCCTTTTAACCATATAATCCAAGTGTTATATCAATGTACCATTATCATCCAATAATTGCAGAGTAAATAAGCAATGAACACATGAAAAATCATACACATACACAGTTCACTGATGTTTTACATGGAAACTCAAAGCGAGAGAAAACCACATAATGTTTTTTCTTATATGTTTTGAAGAATTACATTCATTGGAAGCACCAACTTCCTTTGTTTTCTAGCTGTAACTGGAAGGAGGCTCCAACCCCCTAGTTTGTCAGGCTACAACCCGAGGGAAGCTCCAACTCCCCAATTCTCTGGATAAAACCAGAAGGAAGCTACAATCCCCTATGTTTTCTGGATACAACATGAAGGTGGCTACAACCACCTGTCCTTGGCTTGTCCAACCGCCTTGATGTATAAATAGAATGATAGAACCATTGTCACACTATCATTTTGAGATATACTGTTGTAAACTTGTATCAATCAACATGTAATCAACTTGTACCATAAACAAGTCCATCAACCATTCACCAACCTGTACAAAACCTGTACCATGAACATGTGCATCAACCATGTACCAAACCTGTACAAAACCTGTACCATGAACAAGTGCATCAACCATGCACCAAACCTATACAAAACCTGTACCATGAACAAGTGCACCAACCATGCACCAAACCTGTACAAATAACCTGTCACAACAACCTATCACAACAACCTGTCTCATCAATCTTATCAACCAAATCAGATCTACTCACCAAGATCAATCACCAAGAAAACTCTCAAAGATGTGCATCAACCAAGCATAACACAACAATTCATAATCATCACCAAAATCAATATGTGCTTCTAATAATATACCAATACAAGTATGCTACATCATCCATAAACCATGTGTAAAAAATACTACTAATAAGTGCCTCCAACCATGTACCAAGTATGTACCATCATGTATCAACTAATCATCAACTATGACTCATCAATATGTAACAACATCATCAACTATACACCTCATGTATTTGCCAACTCATCAACTACTTGTCTCAACCATGTACCCAACATGTACCTTAATCAAAAGACCTCATCAATTTCATCATCCAAATATGATTTGTAACTCTGTAATAGACCGGGTGTATATTATCACATACCTTCAAACCTTCCTTAACTTTCACAACAAGAGACTAGCATTTTCATCAAACTTTTCTTTAGTCTCACATGACTACTTTGGGATTAGTCAACAACCCTAACTTGAAATAATCATAACTATATACCTGTAATGAATAAAGATCTGAAAATAGTACACAATGTTCTTCATTTTTTTTTGTGCAATTCCTCCAGGTGTCACTACTTGGAACGTCTCATAAAAGGATTTATATCAAAAATAGCACACCTTTCTGAATTCTAGCTTATTCTAGAGAGCGACCTTGTAGAGCATGCCCCACATGGAATATTTGTTGAATGGATCTGAAAATGTTACAAAAAAATACTGCAGACTGTACTCTAACCAAAAAACTTGGTCTTACTGAATTTGGATCTATTATGAAGAAGTTATGTCATTTTACCTGAAACACTTGTTTTAGACTAGTTTTAGGACTAACCACAAACCCTATTTTTCACAAAGTGTAACTCCAAAAATACAATGACCCAAAAGATGAATTTTTTACCAAATATACTTGGATATGTGTCCTCAATGTCCTATCAATTTCACAGTCTGAATCATTCTAGAAAAACTGTTATTGAGAAAATGGTGAGATGACCTGTAAATAACATACCTTAGAAAGCATCATCAAATTTTTTTATCCTTCCTTGAATTTTGGCCTTCTTTTATTCACCTTCCCTCTGAAATTTGGTTTATATATCCTTTGGTTACCTCAGTCACATATATATATTCAATATGCTCAAGTGTGATATAAAATGAGAGAGCCTTGCCTCTTATTTATACTCTCCAAATATCTTCCTTAGAATCATCTTCTAGGTCACTTAACCCATTTCTAGGTCACACCTATTTCTAGGGAACTTAACCTATTTCTAGGGAACTTAACCCATTTATAGGTCACTTAACCTATTTTCCTCTTTTCTAGGGTTAACCACTTTCATAATTAGAAAGTTCTCCATTACTTTATCATTTAAATATTCCTCCTTGACTTTGTCACCTCACTATATCATTTAAATAATCTTCTTTGATTTTGTCACTTCACTTTATTATTTAAATAATCCTTCTTGACTTTGTCACTTTACTTTATCATTTAGATAATAATTTCTTCTTTGCAATCTCTTTGACTTCTTTGACCTTTTGGGGCTTCATGCCAACATATGAGGGTCCTCCAACTTCGTAAGGCCATAAATCTCAGACCGTGAGGAGTTATGTGACGTTCCAAATACCACCAGAAATGGAATGACATGTACTATCCATATATAATAGTCTTTACTTCAAATATATCAAAAATCATACCATTATCCATCAAACAAACTTGCGTCCATTACCCAAACCTGGGTTCTCCAACTTCTCATGGCCATAACTCTCTAACCGTGAGGAGTTATTTGACGTTTCACATACCACTAGAAATGGAATGACATGTACTATCCATATAAAATAGTATTACCTTAAAAATATATTAAAACTCATACAATTATGCATGAAACAACCTTGGGTCCATTACCCAAACCTTTCTTGTACCGGAATTCGCTACCAGACTTTCTCCAAGGGTTGACATCAATCACTAAGGGTTGACATCAATCTACAATATCACTCTCCAATAGTTGACATCAATGACAACAAACAATCCATCAACCTAAGTCAACTGCCTGACAAATACTTTAAAATAACTTAATGTGTATACCAATTAAACTTTTTCCAATTGCATTACCTAAATATATTCCAAACATTACAACCATCTTATACATAAATATATTTACGTCACTTTTCTCACTCCAACAATGATAGAAAAACTGCTCAAAATTGTCCAAGAGGGACCAACCACCTATTGTTGAAGTATAGATAAGTGAAAGTCTAGTAATTTCAAGAAAAAAAAAATGGGTTGTGTGCAAACAACTATCTATGATCTGTTGATATACATGTTATTGAGAGACTAAAAAAATTAGGATATTGTCAATTTGTTCATAAATCCTTATACAAAGTAAAGTCAGACACATGTTCTGAGAAAGCTTTGAAAAAATTGACTATATATTTCATATATCCTAGATGTCACTGGGAGTTGTGAATATATTCAGAAGTTCCTTTGGAGGTCTTTTCAAATATCTTCCACATGCCTCTATCCAGCACCAGACCAGTCTTTGAGAGTTTGTTTGCTTCTTGGTTTTATTTCATGTACACATGGTTAAAAGATATGTGAGAGAAAAACAAAGTGGATCATTGGGCATCTTGAAAATTAGGTTGTAGTGAATAGTTATGTAGAGTGACGATCCATTTTATGCATCAAATGGTTAGTAGCGAGTCTCCACATATATTTAAGTGGGATATGCCTTTTTCCTTTTCCAATAAGAGAGTGAGTTTGAGGGCCATTAGTTCAATATAATTGTTAGTGGTTTGGTTGATTCTAGCTGAGAAAGAGATGGACTTATCCTCTAAGAGGAATATTATCCCCTCGTCCCCTCCTAGGGAAGGGGTCCCTTGAGTTGCATCGTCAAAGAAATCCCAAGGGATGTCTATTGAGATATGTATCTCCAAAGAGTGGGTAGATGAAGAAGAGTCTGATTGCTGGGTATATGCAGAAAGTATTTCTAGAATGGAAATAACACTATGTGAGGGAGAGGGATCTCGCCCCCCTCAAAAAGGGAAAGTTTGTTGAGTAGCCAAATGCCCTAAGTTTCAATCATAGGTAAAGCTTTGTATAGATTTGAATGGGGATTGTCCATCCATGCTTTTAGGGAAGCTTCAATGTTTTCTACTGCCCAACAATAATGTGCCCCAATAATCCAGTGAAGCTCTGACCATACATCTATTGTAAAGGGGCAACTGAGAAAAATATGCGAAATTGATTCATTTTTCTTCTTAGAGAGACTGCATTTTCCCGAACTGGTAAAGCTCTTATTTTGTAGATTGTCCCAAGTAGGGGATTTATTTAACAACAAAATCCACATATAAAGATTTTATTTTGCTAAGAATTTTAATTTCCACAACATCTTCCCCACCATGGTGGGTGATCCACCTGGAATTCATTGGCCAAGGCTTGATATTTGATATGAGGAGTATATCGTCTAGTAAGATTTAGAGACAATATTAATAGATCCTCATAATTCGAAGGGTGGAAAAAATATTTTTTGAAGGATTTTATGTAGCTATTACAAGGTAGTGCATCATCCTCACCAAGTGAAACCTCTTGTCAATTTAACCAACCAATCTTCCTAGAAGCAATGTCTCTATGCTAGATTTGATTCAGGAAAAAGAAACCCTTTCTATTAGTAAAATGAATAAGAGGGTATGGGAGAATATGGGCATTATTACATCCAATCCATGTGTCTTTACCTATGAGATATTTTTTCCCTATAGCCTACTTTCTAGATTAACTAGTTTCCAATAAGAGGAAAGGAATTGAGGATGTATTTCCATAGGATTGACCCATTTTGAATTCATTTTAATGGTTTGTGGATGTAATACATGAATCCTAGGGGAAATTTTTTTCCTAGAGAACTTGAACCCACAGTTTTGAACCCTCAACAATCCCCCCCACATTTTTTGCTGCCAAGGATTTTGAGAAGAGAAAAATGTTTTTTAAGCCCTAGCCTCCAAGATTTTTTGGAGTTGCCAATATTTTCCAAGAGGCCAAAACCAGGGATTTTGTTAATCCCAAGACAAACCCCCATGTTAAGTATAAAACCCCTTATTAATCCCTGGATGTTGAATTATTACAATTCTAGTGTTA
>SNQJ01S0183777.1:0-18952 GCA_010110895.2 Picea sitchensis | reverse complement strand
AACCCTGCTTATCATTCAAAGACAAAGCACATTGATGTTCAATATCACTTTGTGAGAGACATGATTGAAGAAAATAAAGTATCATTGATGAAGGTGGACACTTTGAAGAATGTTGCAGACTCATTAACAAACTTTGTGAGCACTGAGAAGTTAGCTTGGTGTAGATAATCCATGGGCATTGTTGCCCTGGATTGTTGACTATGTAACCCTGCAACCCCCTGTATGCAAAGAAAACAACAATGTATTAAGTGAATAGTGTTTACCTCTACATGATATCGAATTAGGTGATACTTTTTGTTTGTGTGCTTAGTTCGATCATGGAATCTGGGATTCTTAGCCAACTTGATTCAAGAAGTATTTTCAACTAGAAGAGGAGTAGAATTCACTTGTTTCTCCTACAAATATTCAAGTATTTTATGGAGCCACACAATCTCCTTTGTTACTTCTACAACTACCACATATTTTTCCTCAGTTGTGGAATCTGTTGGAACTGATTGTTTGCTTGATCGCCATGAGAAATTTTTTGATCCAAGACATAGCCTGAAGTTGACACTCCATTATCCTTATCCCCAATAAAGTTTGAATAAGAATATTTGATCAGGATGATGTCATCCACCTTAGAGTACCTAAGTCCAAAATCTTGAGTTCCTTTCAAGTATTTTAGAACTCTTTTTACAACAGACAATGTCCTTCACAGGGATTTTGCATGAACCTAGAAAGAATCCCAACAATAAATGAAATTTATGGTCTAGTGGTAGTAACATAGATAAGACTTCCCACAAGTTGTCTATACTTGGTTTCATTCTCAAATTAATTCCCTTCTTTTGATGTGAGTTTCAAATTCTGTTTCAATGGAGTAGAAACAAGATTTCACTCATCCATGCCAAACTTTTTCAAAAGTTATTCAATATACTTCTTATGAGAGATGAATATGTACCTTGTATTTTTAATTATCTCAATGCTCAAATAGTAGTGAAGATGTCCCAAATCTTTCATCTCGAAGCCTTTCTTAAACTTTTTCTTTATGGATGCAATGTAGTTTTCATTGTTACATGTTATCAACATATCATCTACATATACTACAGGATACACAACATTTTTTCCAACTTTATTGACAAATAAAGTTGCATCGTCAAGATTGAAATGCTTGAAATTCAATTTCAGAAGATTGTCAGTTAACTTTTCATACCATGCTCATGGTGCTTGTTTCATTCCATATAAGGATTTTATGATCTTCCATACCTTATGTTATTGTCCCTTCATAACAAATCCTTCTTGATGGGACATGAAAATATTCTCTTTCAAGTATCCATTCAAAAAAGCAGTCTTCACATCCATTCTGTGTTGCCATGGAAAATAGAGTACATATGGTAGCCCATTTTGTTGTGCGGGATAAGTGTCCTCATAATCAAAACCTTCTTTGCATGCAAATCCTTTTTCCATGAGCCTTTCTTTTTTCTTGTCAAGTGAGCCATCTGATCTGTAATTGTTGTTGAATACCCACTTGGAACCGATTAGTTTGGTTCTAAAAGGAGGATTTACCAACTTCCATGTCCCATTCTTGATGAGAGAATCATATTCCTTATGCATGGCTTCTTTCCATTCATCATGAGAAGTGGCTTCTTTAAAGGAATTCGCTTCAAGGTTAGTAGATAAATTCAACTCACAATCATATGAAACATCCATGTCATCTACATCATCTGAGTTTGAGTTATCTTCATTACCTCCATCTTGTCTTGAAGAAAATCAAGTTCCTATCTTTTTGAACTCATAAGGAAGAACACTTTCAAGTGTTTTTGTGATCCATTTTGGTGGACGTTTTAGAGATGGTCCAGGTTACTTATGTTGATGATTGCAGCTTCAAGAGACATTCTCCAGATCGTTCTCCTCTGGACTGAGTGGAGATGATCTATGAGAATTCATATGTGATAGGTGAGTCATACTCCTCTAGACCGAGTTAAGATGATGTGTGTTGGGCTCTTATCGTTCTCCTATGGACTGAGTTGGAATGACTTGAGATGGTCTCCTGTCAGACTCCTATATACTTAGTTGAGTTGACTTGAGATGGCTCTCCAATTCGTACTGCTATAGATTTAGTTGAGTTGATCTTATTGAGAGTGGTGTCCCTTGTGGTTGAGCACATGTGGACTTCTCCCTAGTGGTAGAGAACTAGAGGATTATCGTGAGATCCCTCGCTATATTTTCAAAGAGTAAGACTAGTATGAAACCCTAATTTGTATTGTGAAGGGTACAAGTCGGACCTACTATGTAAAGATAATTAATATTGTGTAAAAGATTAATTATATTATTGATTTATACAAGTCGAACCTATTGTGCCAATAGACACATCTATTTGATGAGTTAGATCATATATTTATTAGAGAGATACATTCCCATTGAGGATCATATCTCATTCACTCAACGCATTCACTTGGAGATCTGAAATTTGGTGCGCACTTCTTAGGCGCTATCTTTCTTGTTCATAGAGAACCATATTGTGTGCACTAGGTTTTATGGTGTGAGGGTTCTTTTCTTGACAATATAGTAAAGGGTTTCTAGGTTTTTCCCATGTTTGAGAAGGGTTTTCCCATAATAACTTCTTCTGTCTTGTGCATGGTTATTCTTCTTGTGATCCTGGTTTACTGCAGCTATTGTATTTTGTGTTGTTGCAATGTTTATGGTTCAAGTTCATGCTAAATTGAAAATAAACTACATGTTTTTTAGCTAAGCATAAAAAATTCAAAATGGTATCAGAGCAGTTTTCTTGAAAGAACCATTGCACAAGCTACTCCAACACCTTTACAAGCAAGTCATCACCTTCTTGTTGCAACTGCAAAAATGATCCTTACCTTTTTCCTTGTCAATATAGTTTTAGCATTTTCCCTTGAGCGTTGGGCCTAATTTATTCACAGAAAGGTACAGCCTAGTCCAGCACATCACTTGCAACTTTCAGAATGAAAATTAAAGAAGTTTCAATTTTCGGCCCTAGGGTTTCTAGGGTTTCTGCAGATTTCTGTTTCTAGGGTTTTTGTAGGACGTTCGGGTATTTTTGCAGCTAGTTGGGATTATTTTGACTCTCTAGGGATTCTTTTTGGCAATCATAAGTCCAACGAAATTCCTTTTGAAAAATCGCTAGGGTTTCTAATCCTAGCCGTCAGGGTTTGTGATCAATAATCTGCAAGCCATTGGGAACATAACTTTGGTGGAAGATAGGATTGATGGTTTAAGAAAATTGAGCTCCTAGAATTCAAGATTACACATCGCTCTAGAAGAGCGTGACCTATTGAAGTTGATAGAAAGAGCTCTACTAGCAACAACAACCAGTGAAGAGAAGGTTGAATGGAAGATAAATGATGTCAAATCTAGGAAGATAATCATCTACTCAGTAAGAGATCATATACTACCTTGTATTTCTACCTTGAAGACAACTTATTAAATGTATGATGTGTTGAAGATGATGTTTGAGAGAAACAACACTAACAAAGCTCTTACATTGAAACACCAACTTCAAAATCTCAAGATGACGAGAAATGACACCATTGTTAACTTCTTCATGAAGATTTCAAAGATCAAAGACCAGTTAGGTGCCATTGGAGAAAACATAATAGACATAGAGCTTATCATGACTACTCTCAATGCTCTTCCAAGCCATTGGGAACCATTCATTCAAAGTATCAGTGGAAGAGAAGATTTACCTTAGTTTGATAATCTATGGGAAGACTGCACTCAAGAGGAAACCAAACTTATAGCCGTAGGCATGCAAGACTCCCATCATGATGAAAATAAAGCCCTTGCATCTCATGCAAAGAAAGGCAGAAGAAAAATAAGAAGTTTTAGCAAAGCATTCAATGAAAAGAAAACTTCAGCAACTCCAGTTCATGAAAAAAGAAAAGATATATCAAATATTTAATGTTTCATATGTGACAAGTATGGACACATGGCGAGAAATTTTTCTACCAGGAAGAAAGGAAGAGAACATGCCTCCACTGTCAATGTTGATTCATAACCACCTTAGAGGGATGAAGGAATAAAGGATGAATCATTCTTCGTCATTTCAACACTCTCGGGTACGGTTCCTACTGATAGTGATGTTTGGGTTATTGACAATGGTGCTTCCAGACACATGACTGGATATAGAGAACAACTTACAGATCTTGTAGAGAAAGAGCCTCTTCTGCATGTTGTACTTGGTGATAATGTGAGATATACTGTGAAGGGATTTGGATCTTCTTCATTCCAACTAGATTCTGACATACCACTTCAATTAAGTGAGGTACTATATGTACCTATGATGAAAAGGAACCTTGTCTTTGTTTTTGCCTTAGAGGATAAAGGCTACAAGGTTATTTTCTCTGAAGGAAAATTTCTTGCATGGAACAAGAACTCACACATGGATTCTTCCTGAGTTATTGGTGTTCGAGAAAACAGTTTGTACAGATTGATTATCCGACCAATCCAGGCCTCGTTACATGATACTATCATCTTGAGCAAGTTATGGAATAGGAGACTTTCCCATTTACATTATAGAGCCCTTCCATCTCTGGGGAAGATGGTGACATGTCTTCTAGAGATACATATCGATCATGATGGCGTTTCCAGAGGTTGTGCTCTTAGAAATAATGTCAAGGGGTCCTTTCCGAGAAGTGACAGTAGATATAAGGGGATCTTGGAATTGATACATACATATGTTTGTGGACCCATGTATGTTTCTTCCTTGAGAGGATACTTGTACTATGTGATCTTCATCAACAATCACTCTCGGAAGATGTGGATTTACTTCTTGAAGACCAAGGATGGAGTCCTTGCAAGATTTCAAGAGTTTAGAGCTTAGGTTGAGAACCTGACTGGGAGGAAGATCAAGGCGATGAGTTCAGATAATGGAGGAGAGTACTCCTCCAGGTATTTAAATGATTTATGTATTGAGGCAGGGATCATGAGGGAGTGCACAGTTCCTTATAACCCTCGAAAGAATGGGGTTGCATAGAGAAAGAACAAATCTATTGTTGAAGCAACTAAAGCAATGATACATGATCATGGTCTACCTATGATTCTATGGGCATAGGCATCCATGAAATCTATGTATGTTCAGAACAAGAGTCCTCATAAGATTCTAAATAACATGACTCCCAAATAAGCTTTCACCAAAGTGAAGCCTGAGGTTGGACACTTTAGGATATTTGAGTGCCCAATATACATTCATGTACCCAAGGAAAAGAGGACCAAGCTAGACCCTTCAGGAAGAAAGGGTACATTTGTGGGGTACAGTGAATCTTCGAAGGAATACCAGATCTACATCCCTAGTTAGAGACAAATCAAAGTTAGAAGAGATGTCACCTTTGAGGCAGAGATAGCCTTTCAAAGATCTAGATAATCTAAGATGGAGATTGATAGTGAGAAGAAAGAAGAGACTATACCTTCTCCCCCTTCATCAGTTTAGAGGGAGACAGTTATTGATCCAATTGATCCCGTAGCTCTAGTTGATGTTCCCAGAGACATTGCAGTAGGCCAGAAGAGGCCTGCATGGGCTCAAAAAACTCTACAGGAGGCAAAGGGGCATGTAGCTCCTCGTGGTACATTCTGAGAAAACAAGAGACCATGGAGATTTTTGAGCTATGCTTCAACTATGAGCCACATCATTGATACTAAGCTTTCTTGTTGTTGGCCCTTGACCAAGTTGTGGAGAACCTTGGTCATGTTTGACCATTTTTGGGACTTCGACAGGCTGGTCAAAGGCGGAGCGCAAGGTGAAGAAGATATCCCGGGATCTATCCCCCTTTTTAGAGATTTTTGGGTTTAGGGTTTATGTAACGGGTATGGGATGTCGGCCCATGGGTTTACCCATGACTTGGCCCCTTTTTTAATGTATAAATAGAAAGCTAGGAAATGTAAGTAGGGGAGATGTGGTTCTAAGTGCTATATTGTGTTGAGTGCAAGTGATGTAAGTAGTTGGATCTATGTGATTGAGTTATCTTTGTGCATATTGTGTGCATGAGAACTTGCAGTGCTAAGTGAAAGTGACTGTAAAGAGGCTTTGTGTTATGACCTAACTCAGGGAAGGAGGATTTGGCGAGGTGTGCACAAATATCCTTTCCTATGTGGAGTGGGTTTTGATGCTCTGTGCATGTAAAGAGATTGACAAAAGACAATAAAGAAGAGGAAGAGTTGGTGGACATAGCCCCACATTGGGGGTGAACCACGTATATCTTGTGTTATGGTTTCTTTGTGCATTATGGTTGTTATTTGAGTTATTCTTAGTATAGAAATATATGTTAGATTCATATGATATAGTAGATTAGTTCTTAGTAATGTGAATGAATACTAGATCGGATCTATTTCTATATGCTAAGTGCTTGGAGGTGTTAGATCTTTTTTAATACTGCGTTGTTCTATAAGTAGGGTTTTCTCCTACGAAGTGTATAAGGGATAAATAATAATGAGTGTTAACTACTAAGTGCCCTGTTAAGTATTGTAATTAAAGATCTGTGTCCCAACTTGGTTGCAGACACTTGAGTCCTGCAACCCCCCCTTCCTCTACCTCAGATGAGACTCCAACGGCTTCGCAGGTGTTGCCGAAAGGGCTGATAGTTAGGGTTTTGTTAGTGCGTTGTTGAAGCATTGAACCCTGGGTCAGCCCCTGCTCCAACAAATGGTTCTGTTGCCAAGACCTGAAACTGTGATTTCTAGGAACTGGAGAAAAGAGAAAGATCTATTCATAGATCTATTGCTTTAGTGTGCAATATTCTACTTGAATTGTGAAGCTCTGTGTTAAGATAAGAAATCAGATCTGAAGAAAAGAGGTAAGATCTTAAATCTTTATGCTCTGATAAAGGTAAGATAAGTGAGAGTTTTTGTTTCGAAAGAATGGATCTAGGTATGTTTGATAAATTTTCTCCAAGCCTAAAAACTAGGGCACAACTAGAAGAAAGAAGATTTGATATGAATAGATATTATAGAACTAGTGAAAGATATGTTATTCCTATTCATAGAAAGAAGGTTTGGACTAACAAATGGATGCAGGATCCTATAAATATTTTTTTTCAAATCCACAACTATGATCCCAGTGCGCAGTACAGGAAAGGTTGGGGATATTTCAAGAGAAAGAGAGGATTGCCTCTTTGTTATAATTGTAGAAGACCAGAACATCTTGCTAAGGAATGTTGTGGTCGAGGTCTTGTTTGCCTTTGTTGTAAGGCTATTGGAAATGAAGTTTTGGATTGCCCTAGAATGATTGCCAAAGTTTAAAAGATGAACATGAGACAAGAAGACCACGAGGAAGGTCAAGAGACTAAGAATATGCTCAAGAGTAAAAAAGAATCAGAGACTGTATTATTGCAAATGAAAGAAACCATGAATGATCACAGAGACATCAACTTATCAAAGGCCTTAAAAGAGAAAGAGTGCATAGAAACAAGAATAGGAGACTTTGACATAGAATGTGTTCTGGATGAGGAAACACAGGTGAATATCATGACAGAAAGAACATGGAAATTTTTTGGAAAACCTAATATGGTTCTTTCATTGGGAGGAATAGGATTGTTTAAAGGGAAGATGATAACCCTATGTTGAATACTTACCCATATATCTATGAGTGCTCCTGGAACTTTGATAGAAGAATTTGAGATCATTAATTTTGTTGAGAACAGCGCCACATTTTCTATTTTGCTAGGAAAAACTTGGGTTGATAAAGATCAGATACGAAGGAAACAAGAAGAGGAAGCTTTAGAACAGAAAAAGAAAGAACTAAGAGATTTCATGGCTAGGAGAATAACACACTTACTAGAATAACAAGAGGACAAGTGGAAGCTACTGAGGACCAGAGACCTGGTTGTCAAAGTTGAAAGAACATAGGAAGACTTGAAACCCTTGTCCATAAAGGAGAGTAGAGCACCTACCCCAGAAAAAGAAGAAGTATTACCCCCAAACCCTATGAAAGACCTTCAGCAGTGTGAAGTTACTATGCTAAGAGAAGATAAGAACAATAATGGAAAGAGGAACCCAGTAACTCAAATCACAGGAAAGAAAGCCAGAAAGCTCGGTAAGAAGAAAGCAAAGTTAGAGAAATTGCAGGAAGTTCCAGAGAGGACCTCGTAGAAGGAAGATTTGCAGAACGAGAACTTTGTCGGTATATCAGAATAGTGTAGATTGACACTTCACCATGACGAAGCAATATGACCATTGGAGGCATCCCGACTGTTAGAACAATTCTCCAGAATGGCTAGAAACACAGTTATTGCCGGAACGTTCGCCATTGGACCATTGGGACCGCGCCATAACGAATGGAATTGCATTGATTGAGGAGTTCCTGGCCATTGGAAGAGTCTGTTACGACGTTGTCTATTTATCCCATCGAGCGTTGCACCGAGAACACTTTTTCCAATTGTGATTATCTGATCCCAAAGAGAACTAGTTTCTTTCACGCAGTGCTTATTAAGAGCTCGTCATCCATTCTGTTACATTGAGTGTTTTCTCACCGACCGAAGAATCATATCTCGAGCATGTATGTCGGGTGACTTGAGCTCAGTATAAAAATACATCGAAGAGATACTAATAGACCTCATGGCTCAAAAGGTGATGTTCGCAGGCATACAAGCTTCATCGATGCGAGGATTGGAAGCATCCTCATCGACTGCGTAGTGTCGGTCTAACTGACACGCTGCTAAGAAATGTAGCAAGCATCGTGATGACTTGGTGAATGCGAAGCTTATCCTATATATCATGGCCGACTATATACCACCTCTGGCTGGCGTAGTTAGTCGTGACAGTGTCCCGAGGGACTTCGACTACACATTGATCACTGTCTACCTCCCGAAGGGAATACGCACAGTTGGACTGCAATTGGGACAGATTATGGCGTTGAAGATCAGTGACTTCAACTTGGGAGATTGCAAGAAACATGGAATGCTCGCACCACATAAATATTTGAGAAAGACAAAGGGGACAAAGTTAAATATCATCCCTAGCTATGGACCATGGACATCGCGAGGTCCACCACCCTGAACGTAATGAAGATACCCCATTTTTTAAGGCATCAAGAGGTTAACACGTGAGTTAAATACTATTGTCTTGCTTCCATGGCAGTTATTTGTGGCTGGACAGACGCATCACCGTAGATCCAGTGTTGATCCATTGGATCACCGGATTAAGCATGCAAGGACTAGAACCACAAGACTTTTATCCAGGGAAGGCTACAGATCGCGCCCTGGCACAGAGAATCAAAGACACCTATGACGATGTCGAGAAGGCGAAGTGAGGCTACAACATAGTTTCCATCCAGAACAACGTAGTGTTCCTAGCCTGCCAGTTGATCGTTGGTAAGCTAGTAAGGAAGAAAATACCCACGCAGGTCACAGGGTTCATGGTTGACCTCACGAGAAAATGCATTGAAGGACTACAAATGAAATGGGCGAGCTACCTTGTCAACCAGTTAGAGAAAGACTACCGCGAAGCTCAGGATTAGGGCTATGAGTTCCATTTTAGTTGGCTGTTAATCCTCATCGCCTTCATTGCATGGGAGGTGCGGGAAGGAGTGACCTTCCCTGAGATTGATCCATCTGAACCCCTCGCTGCGAAGTTCACTACACTTTGGTACTCGAGCAACATGGCTAAACAATGGCAGTCAAATGCGGTGTTCCACACCTATTACCTGCAGTTGAAGAGGGCTATTGAGTCTTTTCCTCGTATGATGATGAATGCCCTACACAGGGTCAGGCCATTTGTAAATTTCCATGGAGATAGACATTTTATTTATATCACTGCGTCCGGAGACGAAAATAAAGAAGAGCTTCAATCCTACTATAATCTCACTAAGGAGGAAATGGAAGAAATAACTAAGGAATGTCTCACAAAGTTCCTTATACCAGTCGACCAGGAAGAACTGTCCGACCCTGACCTCATCGATAGTCCTATGGTCACTTGCGAAGAATATGATGCACCCAACAGTAGCAGAAGGAAAAATAAGGAAGAGGTACAGGAGCCTAACAGCACATCAGAAGAGACTACTTCAGATTCACCTGGAGGGGGAGGAGGTGACGAAGTAGACAAGGAAGAGAATGACGTGAAAGAAGACAAACCAGAGCAGGGCAAAGTAATACCGCCTAGGGATCCCCTTGATGAAGCTGAGACATCCAAGAAAAGAAAGGTTTCCCCCATGAAACCTACATCGCGGAAGAAGTCAAAAGACAATAAACCGCTATTTCAAACTGTGTTAATGGTGGATGACATTAACCTTATCATTGTTGTTGTGTCAGACACCTTAGAGGATATCTTACAGCGCAACGAAGCAAAATAGGAGACCATGTATGATAGGATTGCAATAGAGTTGAAAGGGGTTCAACAAGCCCTCTATTCCAGCCGCATGGTGTCTACTACGCCTCTGCCATCAGAAGGAACAAAGTTGTGAGATGAACCTACCCAACTACACAGGATAGCAGATGCGACGGAAGCTCTCCTTTGTCGTGTCCAGGAAGAAAAAGAACAAGCCACAAAGGCATTGAAGCAATCAAAAGAGGAAGCCATAGAGCAACGTCGAGTTTCGCGGCAAGAAAAAGACGACCTCCAAGTGAAGTTTGCAGAGGATAGAGCGGAGATCGAGAAGGATAAAGAACAACTGCTCATAGAGTAGATTAGAGTTAAAGAAGCAATCACTAGAGCACTTCACTCTATGACAGGCTTAGAACAGAGGGAAGAACACCTAGTGGACAGTCAGGTGGGGAATATTGTTGAACCCATTCATCAGCTCAAACAAAGAGTAGCAGAACTTGAGTTACAAGTAGTACTAAGCACTCTGCAGGAAGTGCGAGACCAGAGATAAGAAACTGACCGAAGCGCAGTCCAAAGAATCAAGGAATTGGCCTTAGAATGAAAACAACTCAGCAGTCGAAGTGTGCAGACCTACAAGCGCCTTGCAGAGGAACCTAAACTAAGGACACTGGAGTCACAGCTCCAGGAGGCAAAGAAGCAATAGTGAAAGCGCAGTTGAAGCCATTATCAGTGGTCGAGAGGATGAAAAGGTCGAAAGAAAAATGCATGGTTCAGCAGCAGTTCCATGCCATCCATACCAAGGTCATGGAAGTGAATCAGAAGCTCCAGCCAGTGTAGGATGAAGCTTTCACTCTTTTTGAGGAAATTGAAGGACGAGGTGTAGAAATGGAACAAGTGGTCACCACAGTAAAACAACACTTAGAAGGACCTGTGACCGAGAAGGCTATTTAGGAGTTCCCTGAGTAGGAGGCTTTGGCGAAGCAATAGGTCGAGGCATATCGATCTAAGATCGAGGCCTTTGAGGATGAGTTACATAGATTAGAGTGACTCAAGACGAGTCACAGGTGAGTGTTGGGGGTCTATTGGCCCTTAACCAAGTTTTGGAGAACCTTGGTCATGTTTGACCATTTTTAAGACTTCGAAAAGTTGGTCGAAGGCGGAGCGCAAGGTGAAGTGGATATCGTGGGATCTCACCCCCCTTTTTATGGATTTTTGGGTTTAGGGTTTATGTAACGGGCATGGGATGTCATCCCATGGGTTTACCTATTCCTTGGCCCCTTTTGTAATGTATAAATAGAAATATAGGCGATGTAAGTAGGGGCGATGTGTTGTTAAGTGCCATATTGTGTGGAGTGCAAGTGATGTAAGTAGTTGGATCTATGTGATTGAGTTAGCTTTGTGCATACTATGTGCATGAGAACTTGTAGAGCTAAGTGCAAGTGATTATAAAGAGGCTTTGTGCTATGACCTAACTCGGGGAAGGAGGATCTGTCATGGTGCGCAAAGATCTCCTGTCCTATGCAGAGTGGGTTTTGATGCTCTGTGCATGTAAGGAGATTGACAGAAGACAATAAATAAGACAAAGAGTTGGTGGACGTAGCCCCACACTGGGGGTGAACCACGTATATCCTGTGTTATGGTTTCTTTGTACATTATGGTTGTTATTTGAGTTATGCTTAGTATATAAATATATGTTAGATGCATCTGATATAGTAGCTTAGTTCTTAGTAATGTGAATGAATACTAGATCAGATCTATTTCTATATGCTAAGTGCTTGGAGGTGTTAGATCTTGTTGAATACTGCGTTGTTTTGTAATTAGGGTTTTGTTGAATATTTACATATAGATGATTGGATCATTGATGTATTTGATTAAACCAGACCCGATATATGCTATGCAGTGAGTGTACTCAACTACTTTATGAGTTAGCCAAGACAGACACGCTGGATATTAGAGAAGCATGTGTTGAGATATTTATGAGGCATAGTTGGTTATGGAATGAGATATGCCTCCATTGTAGACATGAGATTGCAATTATATGTCGATGCAGATTGGGAAGGGAGCACAGTGGGTCAGAAGAGCACCTCCGGATGTTTTTTTACTTTGGGATCTGCCATGGTTTCCTGGTGAAATAGTAACTAGACTTATGTGGCTTTGAGTACCGCAGAAGCAGAGTACATTGCATTATGTGTGGCAGTCTGCAAAGCAGTGTGGCTTCGCAAGATCCTTGCAGACTTATTTGGACATGAGATGGATTCCATCGTTATCCATTGCAATAACGAGAGTTGTGTAAAGCTCTCAAAGAATCCTATGTTTCACGATAAATCGAAACACGTTGAGATCAAATACCATTACATCAAAGATATGGTGTAGAGGAAAGAAGTACATGTGCAGTGCCTTTCTACACACGATAAAGTTGCATATTTATTCAAAAAACCGATTTCTAGGATGAAGTTTGAGTACTTCCATGAGAGTGTTGGCCTGGTGTAGAATGCCTCCCTAGATGACATGGAGTGTTGATGATTGCAGCTTTGTGATACATTCTCCAAATCATTCTCCTCTCGACTGAGTTGAGATGATTTGCGAGAATTCCTATGTGATAGGTGAGTCATAATCCTCTAAACTAAGTTGAGATGACGTGTGTTGGTCTCTTGTCATGCTCCTCTGGAATGAGTTGAGATGACTTGATATGGTCTCTTGTTGGACTTCTATGGACTTATTTGAGTTGACTTGAGATGGCTCTCCAATTTGTACTCATATGGATTTAGTTGAGTTGATCTTTTTGAGAGTGACGTCTCTTGTGGTTGAGCACATGTGGACATGTCCCTGGTGGCAGAGCACTAGAGGATGATCGTGAGATCCCTTGCTATATTGTCAAATAAAATCCAGGAATCTAGGCAAATTAAGTATAATGATGCCCATTCCCGAAGGTTTGAGACTCGAATTATTTGCAAAATACACTATGCCATATACATTGTCATTGAAGTCTTCAAAGAAGTCAAGCTTCAGAATTTCACGTGGGAGGTTGCGCCTGTGTCAAGAATCCATGCAGCTTTCCAAGGAGTATATGAAGTCTTAAATAAATCTTCAGTTACTCCTATATTGCAATGAGAAACAATATAATGGGAAGATTCAGATGGATTACCTTCTGCTAGTTCTGAAGTTTTTCCTTTATCCTCTTTTTTATGTTGTCTCTCTTCTTTAATCTTGTCCCATGGAAATTTGTAGTCATATGCTTCATGTGACCCATTATTTTTGCAATGCGTACAATGAAGATTGGATCTATCACTTTGGTTGTGTCTACCTCCCCTTCCTCTGAAAATATTTCTTCCACGTTCACATCCTCTTCTGTTGCTTTCTCCTCTGGAAGAATCATGTGGTTTACTCTTCTCTTTTTGAGCAAGGTACATTTTCTCACCAATTGAAGGAGCCAACTTCTTTCCAAAGGATTTCTCATGTTCTATGACTTTCTCCACCAGCTTGTTAAAAGTGATGGATTTCATTTTTACCACTTTCTTTCAGTGTTCTAGGTAGTGATAATATTTAGGGTAGATTTCCTTAACCAAGGTTGTGAGAGGGAGACCTATCTTCACTCAAGTGATCTCCATGTCATGCATTATGGATTTTATTTATGAAGATAAATCCATAGGGTCATCATTCTTCAATTCTAGGTTGAATAGCTTCACCAGTAGTTGTATGAGTTCCAATTCAAAGTGTGTGTCATACAAGTCATTCAATCTCTTCAAAGATCTATATGAGTCATTAATGGAAGCAATATGACGAATCACATCTTCACTTACTATCGTAGAGATCAAATCATATGCCTTCTGGTCTTTGTCCTCCCATATGGTACATTCTTTGTTTGATGTTGGAATGGTTGGTTTGCCCTTTTTCTGCTACTCTTCGAATTTGATTCTAATGCTACTTTGCAAATGCCTTTCCATAGGTCGTTGAATGTCAATGTGTTTTTGATATTATTGTACCATTCTTTGTAGTTCTCTTTCCTAGTCAACACCACACAAACAATGGAGATGAGAGAATGCATTACCTTCTACCTTTACACACACTTTGCAAGAAATTACTAGTAATGATACTGCACCAAGAATACAATGTTGTTGCACCAAGAATGAATACAATGCTTCATCGGTCACTGGAAGGCATATGGAACATATTCAATGATTCCATTTGTTGTAAGCTCATCAAGACTTGCAACTCTATAAACTTTGTTTACATCCACCAATGTTTTCTTCCACGTGGCATAATTTTGAAAGCTAAATGGTGTCCTGAGGAATATCTTTGAGATTAGACATCAACATATTTCATGGAGAAAAACTATTCCATCGAGTTTATGTTTGGTCGAAGGCATACCAGATCTACATCCCTAGTCAGAGACAAATAGAAGTTAGCAGAGATGTCATATTTGAGGCGGAGATAGCCTTTTGAAGATCTAGAGAATCTCAGATGGAGATTGACAGTGAGAAGAAAGAAGAGACTATACCTTCTCCCCCTTGAGTGGTTCAGAACGGAGATAGTTATTGATCCAGTTGATCCAGTTGATCCCGTAGCTCTAGTTGATGTTCCCAGAGACATTGTAGTAGGCCAGAAGAGGCTTGCATGGGCTCAAAAAAATCTACAGGAGGCAGAGGGAGATGTAGCTCCTCTTGGTACATTCTGAGAAAGAAAGAGACCACGGATATTTTCGAGCTATGCTTCATCTATGAGCCACATCATTGATACTGAGCCTTCTTGTCATGGAGAAGAAGTAGGTCAACAGGTTTGGTAGGATGCCATGACCGAAGAGTATCAGTCCCTCATGAAGAATGATGTGTGGGATATTGTTCTGACACCGAAAGGGAAGTCTATAGTGACTTATAAGTGGATCTATAAGATAAAACATGCAGTTGATGGAAGTGTCGATAAGTACAAAGCGATATTTGTGGATAGAGGATTCTCTCGGGTGGAGGGAATAAATTATGAACAAACATTTTCTTTTATTTTCCCGATACACTTCCATCCGTACGATTATTTCCCTTGTCGCATCCATGGGTTGGAGACTACATCAGATGGATGTGAAGAATTTTTTTCTCAATGGAGATATTGAGGAAGAAGTTTACATAGAGAAGCCAGATGGATTCATGATACATGAGAATGAGTCTCATGTGT
The DNA here is from genome assembly GCA_010110895.2 of Picea sitchensis. Taxonomy (NCBI): domain Eukaryota; kingdom Viridiplantae; phylum Streptophyta; class Pinopsida; order Pinales; family Pinaceae; genus Picea; species Picea sitchensis. The sequence goes on along the minus strand of SNQJ01S0183777.1, from coordinate 3,529 downwards.
GCAAGTTGAAGAAAGTCCTGTATGGACTAAAGCAAGCACTTTGTGCATGGTATGAGAAGATTTATGGATACTTGATGATTTTGGACTTCAATAAGAGTGTTGTTGATCCCATCCTATACTACAACCTTGTTGGTGACGAGTGCTTGATTTTGGTCCTATATGTTGATGAATTATTCCTCACCGGTTCAGAAAGCCTTATTGTTAAATGCAAGTGTGCATTGGCTTATGAATTTGAGATGAAGGACCTTGGTATGATGCACTACTTCTTGGTACTAGAAGTGTGGCAGAGTACTGATGAGATTATCCTGAGTCAGGGGAAATACATAGTTGAGATATTGAAGAAATTTGGGATGATAGACTACAAGCCCATGCCTACACCGATGGTGATGAATCTGAAGAAACTGAGGGATACTTCTTCCGATTCATGAGAGATTGATCCACATATTTATAGATAGTTGATTGGATCATTAATGTATCTGATTAAAACCAGACCTGATATATGCTATGCAGTGAGTGTACTCAGCCAGTTTATGAGTCAGTTGAGACAGACACACTAGATAGCAGCGAAGCATCTATTGAGATATTTATGAGGCATAGTTGGTTATGGAATGAGATATGCCTCCATTGTAGACATGAGATTGCAAGGATATGCTGATGCAGATTCGACAGGGAGCATAGTGGGTTGGAAGAGAACCTCCGATTGTTGTTTTACTTTGGGATCTTCCATGGTTTCCTAGTGTAGCAGTAAATAGACTTATGTGGCTTTGAGTACCGCAGAAGCATAGTACATTGTGTTAGCACTAGGAATCACCCTCAGATTGCATAGAGGATAAGACCAGTACCCATCAGATTATGTGTAAGTGTAAATGATTGTTTTAAAGGTCAAATGGACAAGGCTCAGGATAATAACGTTCTAACTAGGAAATATGGGCTAGCATGCATAAGAAATTGAGGTCTTGATCAACTTCAGTCAGTGAATGGGAGTAAAAGTGAATAGAATGAATACTTTGGTGAGGGAAATGTAGAGGTCTGCTATTAGCATCAGGTCTTCAAGCATCCTAAGGAGGAAAAACTTCAAACACAAGATCTTCTTAAATTCAAAGTTTAAAGAACACTGAAGAACATCATAACAGTACCATAATCAAACATTCATCATAATACAACTATAACAATCTCATGTAGCATATGTAAGGTCATCGATGATTGTTTTTGGAATGAGATTGTGAGATGCCCCTCAGTCCATCAAGCAGTTATGCAACACCTTATCATGAATGTTTAGTGATGTATAGAAGGGAGGGGATGAATCATCTCTATATTCTATCAAAGGTCCTAAGATGACTGCTAGATTTTCATCTTGAAGGTTGACTGAACCAATGGAATTGGAGGAGGGTTCGGGCTACAACATTTTGGAAATGTACTTTTTGAATTCCTCATTTTTTATCAGCTCCAAAAAAGGTACATGAATTTTGATTTTTTGAATCTCACTTTCAAAACTGAAAGAAGGTGAAGATTTCATAATCTCCTTGACTTCTGGGGTAGGGTTCTTGATCAAATATTGAGGGCTTTGTGCATTTTTTTCTTTTCTTCCAACTGCCATAATCTTGGCATAATTTTCTATTTTAGTGGGCTGATCAGAAGTATCAGTCTTTTCCTCTTTCTTTTTAGATCTCAGATTATATCTATTAGGATTTTCTTTTTCCTTCTCTCCCTTACTCAATTCATTTATTTGATTATCCATCAGGGATTCCTCATATGCATATTGATTCAAGTGGGGGGATGACAAGGTGTCAACTAGGCAATGGATCTCGGGATCAGTTTCTTCATCCTCTCCTTTTTCATCAGCAACAAGGTTGTTTTGTAAAGGAGTTTGGAATTTTTTATCATCCCTATCTCTGTTTCTTGGATCTCTTGGAAGGATCTGAGGAGCATTATTTGGTTTTCTGAATTTACCTCTGTTATCAATATTTTGTGTGTTTCTATAGGTCTGTTTTCCTTCAAGATTTAACTTCTCCATCTCAGCAGAAAGAGATTTTACTAATTTGGTAAGTTCATCAACTTGAGGATGGACAACAGCATAATTAGAGGTTGAAGCTTCAGCTCTATTTTTTCTCTTGTCCCTATTAGATTTTCCCCTAAGTTTTTCAAATGCCACTATGTTAGATTCTACCTCCAATGATGCATCTTTCATATGATCTAAGGAGGCATATCTTCTTTCTCTTAGTAGAAGGAAAAACTCAGGGTCAAAAGCATTGACATAGGTGATCTTGGTAGAGGTTTTTGTAGGCTTTATCTTAGTAGGGATCTTATTGTACATTTTAATGAATCTTTTATAGAAGTCAGAGAAATATTCTCTCTCTTTCCTCTTTAGGGATCCAAATTTTGTGAAATAATACAAACAATATTTTTTATCCCCCCACTGTCTCAAGAAAGCATCATCTAAATCTTCAATCCTAGCAATGGATCCAGGAGTCAAACCCGTAAACCATTTCCTAGCCTCACCATCAAGGCTTTGGACAAAGACTCTCATCCACACATCCTCATTCTCAATGTTTAGATTGTCTTCATAACTATAAAAGGCAACAAGATGTTCTTCAACAATTATGTCTTCTTCTCTTGTGAATTTGGGCATGTATTTTAGGTAGTCTCTAGCAGGGAGAGAATTCATAGGTTGAGTTAAGATAAGAGGGGCATACCTAGCAACCGCTATGGCATCCATCCTATTTCTAGGAGGGTTATCACCTTCCATTAGATTTTGAACTCTAGGAGAGCAAGGAGGAGAAGGAGATTTGACTGTGTGCAACTTAGGAGAGAAAGGAATGTAGGAAGGAGGGATTTCAGTTTTCACAGTAGAAGGCTAAGTCTTGGAAGAAGATGGTATAGGATACAAGGGAAATGAGATTTCCTCCTCTTTGGCTACATAAATTTTAATAGGAGTATTAGTAGCAAAGCCTAAGGTAGGAAAATCTTCAAGACTCTCAAGTCTGAACCACTTCACAATATCAGGAGAGGCAAGGATGTCAAAATTTTCTTCTTTCAATTCTGGGTCAAAAGAGGAGTATTCAACAGGAAAATTTTTAAAATCCAAATTCTTAGAAACTTCAGCAGAAGGTAAAGGAGGATTACTTGATATAACAACTAGTGTTTTAAGAATTGAATCAGGCAACTGACCATAAATACCTGATACAACAACAAAAAAACTTTATTGAGAATCTTTTCCCTTCTTGATTATGTTCTTTGGGTCAACTATACGTGTAGCCAGAGGTAGTTGTGGAGTTTGTTGGAAGATTGGTTGTTGTCATTGATGTCAACCCTAGTCATGGGTTTTGGACCACAAGATTGATGAAGGTATTTGGACATGAAGAAAAATGCACATGTAGATACAACACCCATGGATGGATAGTATACATCATGTTGTTTCCTGTGGTATGTGGCACATCACGTGGATCCTCATGGTTGAGGAGAAATGAATTTTTGAAGATGACAAAGTGAATTGAAGAAGTACATGTAGGCCCTGAAGATAATTAAAGAA
>SNQJ01S0183773.1:0-17504 GCA_010110895.2 Picea sitchensis | reverse complement strand
TTTCTGAACTAAAGAAGGTTCATCAATTGTTTCACCAAGTGCCTTCATTGCATTTACCATTTCTTCTACTCTTAGAAAGTATTTTCCAACAGTTTCATCTTCCTTCATCTTCAGCTGTTCAAACTGTATTCTATAGGTTTGAATCTTTGCATCCTTTACTTTCTCATTACCCTCATAACTGCTAATGAGTTTGTCCCACATTTCTTTGGCAGTTCCTAGGTGCATAAATTTTACTAGTTCTTCTTCTGCAAGCCCACTCAAGATAACATTCATAGCCTTAGCGTTGAAGCTAAATTCTAGTTTTTCATCCTTATTAGCTAGCACAATTGGCTTTACATAACCAATATCTACCACATCCCAGACATCTGCACCTAACGACATTATGTAGGTTCTCATTCTAACTTTCCAGAAGGCAAAGTTTGTTCCATTGAACAGAGGGTCCTTATTGGTGGAATTTCCTTCATGGCTTGACATGTTTAAGCTCTAGGATCTACCCTTAGATAAAAGGGGCTGGATATGATACCAATTGTTGGAAAACTAAGAGGGGGGGGGGGTGAATCAGTTGTTACCGTGCTTAAACAATTATGCTTCTTTGAAAATATTTACAAGGCGCTCGATAATGATCACAATATTGCAGGGAAATAAACAATGACACATTTAGCATCAGTCACATATATGAGAAACACAGAGATATATATTTCCCAAGGAAACCCATACAGGGTAAAAACCTCTTCTTCTTTATATGATAAGTATTATTTACATTCTTTACATTATCATACATATGAGCACCAACTCATTGTGAGGCTACAACCTCTATTTTTCAAGCTGCAACTTGTTGAGAGCACCAACTCTCTGTTTTTCTCTAGCACCCACTAGAAGGAAGCAACAACTCCCTGGTTTCTCTAGGACCAACTAGAAGGAAGCACCAACTCCCTGTGTTCAAGCACCCACTTGAACCTCTAAGGACACCATTCCTCCCTAGCACCTCCCAACCACCTTGGATTGTGAATATGAAATACTGAAATCTATTACAATGATATAGTGTTCAATAACAGCTTACCAGTCTTATCATTGTTCTAGAAGATTTTGCTACTCAGACTTCCTCACTATCTTCCTGCATGCATCCACTACCTATTCTGTTCTTCTGCTTTTTATGCTTTATGCACCATGTCCATTCACTGCACAGTTCTTCTTCTATTCTTTTCAGTTGCTTCACTCTAATCCTTCTTCATGCATGAATCACCTTCAACAACAACAACCTCAGCAACTCCAACAACAACAACAGCCTCATCTCTTCTCTGTACCGTGTATTTATAGCTTCTGTGCATCTTGTGCATGCAATATTTTCCATTCCTCTACATACTCATACTATGCCAATCTCCTCCAGATCTCAAGTGCTCTGCATGATCATCATCACAACTCTTCAACTTCTCTGGAAGTTCAACCCCTGTGTCTATCATCACTACGTGTTATGACGAGATTCCTTTTTCTCTCTTAAAATTGAGACTCTTCGTCTTCTCTATTACAGTCGAGCTCATCCTTTCTGTTTCAGTTACGAGCTCCAACCCTCATCCAACTATCAATTTCCTCCATGAATCGTCTTCATTACACTGGCAGATTCCATGTAACTCTTCAACTCCTGTGGAAATCACACTAAAGTCTCTTCGCATCCTCTGGTAGAAACCATCAATGGTTTCTAGTAGTTACACTGTGAGGATCAACATTATCCCTTCGATTGTGCTCATATTCACCTCCATCATTGGATTAACTCTGATTAGTTCTTTCATTATTTACCCATTTAGCACTTTCACAATTTGGAGATTCTGCGATGAGACATCTTGAGTCTCCATGTCATGAGTTCTGAAACTTCGAAACAGAGTTTTTCTGCGCTCGCTCCTTCCTTTATATGACCATGGCCATGACCAAGCACTTATGCAAAAAGTGATTTTTGCAAATTCGCATTTTGTGAGTGTGGAGATGAGGCATCTCGACTCTCCAAGTCGTAATCCCCGAAACCCTAAGGTGGAGCTGAGATCAATGGTCCACGATCTCGATGAATCTATGGTCCAGATCTCATCATGAATTCACATCTCGTGATTCCTTCGATAGAGGTTCTTGTCACTCCACGTCACGATAGGCGAAACTCCGAAATGAAGCTTAAATCAACGGTCCATGATTTCGATGAATCTACGGTTGCGATTAAATCACGATTTCGCATATCACGATTTCAATGGTCATATTTCTTTCCTCTCCAATTCGTGAGTCATGAAACTCCGAAATGGAGTCGACAGTCCAGATCACACCTTGATCTGGCGGCTGCGATTAAATCGTGATTTCGCATATCACGATTTCAATGGTCATATTTCTTGCCTCTTCAAGTCGTGAGTCGCGAAACTACAAAATGGAGTCGACGGTCCAGATCACACCTTGATTTGACGACTGTGATTAAATTGTGATTTTGCATATCGCGATTTCGATGGTTATGTTTCTTACCTCTCCAAGTCACGATAGGTGAAGCTTTGAGATGGAGCTTAGATCAACGGTCCAGAACAAACCTCGATCTGACGGATGAGATTGTTTCTTGATTTCACATATCAAGAAATCAATATGTTAGGGAACCCCATTCCTTTAACTTTCCAGTCAGTGACATGACGATCTTTTTCCACGTGTCCTATGGATCAATGGTCCACGATTGTCCTCGATGGATGACCAGGATTCCTTCACAATTTTGGGGAGTTGGATGACTTTTGGACTTATCTGCCTTGCAGCTTCACCATATCTAACGACTATTGAGCCTTCGTAGATACCCCAGATCCTATGGCCCAAATCTTCTCGCAATTTTTCCACTTCGCGATTTCGCTGCTTCACGATTTCATCCACCTTCACGATTTCGTCACTTCATGATTTCGGTGTTATTGCCGTCACTGTTCTTTTCCATCGCTGATCTTTGCCATCATTGTTCTTTTCCATCTCTGATCTTTTCCATCTCTTTTCTTTGCCATCGTTGTTCTTTCCATCAATGACAAGCTTATCCCCAACTGTAAACCTTCCAACAGTAATTATGTTTTGAATTAACGGGAAGACCAAACCACTGACTAAGAGGGAAAAACCTTGATAGGAATGGCCATGATACACCAAAGAAGATTGATGAGGTTGAGGGACTGATTAAACAATTACAGGAGGTGGAGCTCATATGTATTAGTGAAGAAAATAAGAATCTTTCACAACAAGATAATATATATGTTTGCAAACATAAAACCTACACCTACCAAAATAACACACATTTATGCAACCACGTGAAAATTAAAAGAAGTCACAAAGGTGGTTGGAGAAGTTACTGAATATTTTTAGTTTGTCCTTATAGAGAAAAGGCCGAGTAAACAACTAACAAGGAATTTTACCATGGAACCACCCCTTCATACTAGGAATGGAAGAATGTAGGTTATGTCTGTAGGAAGTATTGGAAATCTTGAGCAGGATAGAGGAGAATATCGGAAAAGGAAAACATAGTGAGGAGATACAAGAGAAAAACACAACAGAACATAGTTACATAGACAATAAAGAAGACACAAAGTTGAGTAAGACAGAATAGAGCACAGAGGTTCAGATACAATGATTGAGAAAGAGAAGGAGAAAGAAGATATTTCTAGAGGAAACATGAATCTTGTCTGAGTTATTGATGATCACCCTTAATAGAGAAGACTCAGATCTCAAACTGGAGAAATAGTGGGCTAGAGGTTGGTGCTTACTAGACATAAACCGAAACTGGCAAGGGGGGTCACTGAGGGAATATTGAACAAAGAATCGACACCATTGTGCAGAGGAAATCCAGTTGAGAAACCACCTGATAAACCTGTGGAGACCCAAAGCTTAGTGGTTGGTGGAAACTTATGTTGTGTCATAGGAGGAAGGAGAGTAACATTCCTAGATAATCATAAAATTGGAGCCTTGTTGAGTCAGTTTCCCTGGAGGTATCATGGATTGGCATGGGGGTGGCATGCTATAGGAAGTTACTTTGCAACAAGGCCCGAGGTTGGGAGAAAAGGTGACCTTTCTCACTCGGTCGTGTTTGGAAATTTCCTTACTATATAAGTGTTTACCTATATTGGAACTGTTTATGAATGATATATATATGTATGCATGTGGAAATGTTTGAATCTAAGAGAAAACTCATTCATTTAAAATGCATTGCTTGAATGCATGAAGGTGAATATATGAGCTGGTACTTATATCCCTGTATGGGGAACGTATAAATCATGAAAGATTTTCCTTGAAGTTTCAATAACTTGTAATGACCTTAGAATGGATTCAAATTTCTTTTAAAATCATGTCTTAAGTCCTATCGAACTCAAGAAATGGCTAAGTTCTGAAAGCGAACTCTTATTGATTTTTGAAAAATCATGTGTTAACCCAAGAAGAGATAGTAACCATCGATATGGCCGATCAAAATATCTCAACCCTTCGTCAGGGAAGAGATGTCATCATGAATGAACGAGTTCCAGAGTTGTGTAAATTTTGACGAAATTTATATTCGGTGAGAGGAAGACAATAATTGATATGAAGTGATCCAAGTCGTTGATCGTGGTCGGTTGTTTGGAGTGGAAACTTCAGAGGGAAACCTCAAGTTTTTTGGGAAAATATACAAAGGAGATTTTATCAGGTGGAAAGTGGGTTGTATATCTGATTAGAAGATAGAGGATAAATATGAGAAATTTTTCACAGCGGGTTGGTCAGAATGGTCTCATATGAGGAGGTAGGAGCACTTCGATTGGAATTCCCTGAAAGGAGATCTAGGTCATTGGCTTGACATTAGTGGAGAGACTATGAGAGGATATCATATTTGTTGATCTCCTAAGTGCAAGACACAATATGGGGAATGTATATGGTGCTAAATGTCACGTGGTGTGGCAGGTAGTGGCAAGGTCACATGTCATGTCAGGTGACAGATCGTTCTAGTGCCACATGTCAGAATCTACGTAGAGAGGGTAGAAAAACCATTAACCATTGAGTGAATATCAACTATCAATATGGGATATCGTAAGTGCATCAATGTCGTCCATCGAAGAGGGTTAGTCGAAGTAGTTTGATAAACGAGAATGAATACACCCCGAACAAAGGACTTCGAGGGATAATTCTAGACTGTTGGATCTGTTGGAATTCATCCTCAGGAAACCTAAGTGGTATATATCTTATGCATCGTCATTGAAGGTAGAAGGTTGATGAACCTAAAGGAGGCTTGAATGCTAATAACACAGGAAATCAACGATGCGACAAGAATCATCGATCTACCAATGGGAAAGAGGAATATCAGTCATTGATCTTTTGTGATACTTAGTCACATGTGGAAGGAGGATGATGATGTCATGATGGATGTGAAACACCAACAAGGAAACTAGAGAATACATAAGATATACATCCTGTTTAGTCTGAGATATACATCATTGGATCTAAAATCATTTAGATCCGATGGTGTATATACTAGGATATGCTAAATTTAATACTTTGTTATGGTGTGCATATTGTTCGTTGTAACCTAGAATCATGATATCAATATCAGTGGTTCGATAGCCACTTGAATAAGGGCATGCATGTATTTTCAGGAACTATGGACAAAGAATGTATAAGTTTGATTAAATCGTAGAGATGGAATGTCAGAAATGGGTGAGTAAAGCCATAAATATCAAGTATGAAATCAAAGATAACATAAATGGGTAAAAATATGGTGCCTTGAAAGAATGAATGAAGCATAAGATACATAAGAGAAAATGATTGTTTTGTAATATTCGATGCAAATTATCATGCCACTCAAGATGATTTCGGTAGAATGATTCCAATATAAGTGCACAATCTACAATTATCCTGAGTTCAAGATCATTGGAAGTTTGTGAAAATCGTTGAATGATTAATTAATGAAATGCAAGAAATGTCATTCGGCTACCATTTTATGGGATCATCCACACATGCATTTTTTAACTTCAATGGAATGAATATTATGGAAAATAAATTCCTTGAATGAGGCTAGTGGATGGAAAGGACAAACAATAGTGGAGGATAAGGATTTGGTGGTTCATGTAAATTTTAGAGGAGAGAAATTTGTCTTTATAGGGAACCTTGTTTTCAATAATAATATTTGTTGTACATTTGAATCTTACGTATATCAACAACATTGTGAAGCTAAAGGAAATTGGTGCTAGAATTGATAAGGTGATGTCTCTAGTAAATGTCTTTAGAAGACATGAGGTGGTAGTAAAATATTGCATGCAAATTGAAGTGATGGTGCATTGGTTTATCAACCATGGTGAATGGCACATGGAAATGGATCATTGGTGCAAGAACATAGAAGATACCATATAAATAAGTACTTTGTTAAGGAGTGGTTGATTTGGTTCATTGTCTTTGGAGCATGAAATATGATGGAAATGAAAAGGGTTCATGTTTCATAGTATCGTCTGCTCGAGTAGATATAATTTTAACAATTTTTAGAAAATTTTATTTTATCCCATGTAAATGGGAATATGGTAATGGTTCACCATTACAAATTCAACACATATACCCCGGGGTGTAATGTACCTCAAATTTTATTAAAAAAAAATTGTTGGGGAAAACTAAAGTCTATTAAACTACAAAATGTTTGTGACACAAGAAGGTAATCCAATATATATCGTATTCCAATATTTATACACATAGAAGTTTCACTCCATTGGATTATCCATCCTAAGGTTTGAAGGAGATTTAAACCCAACCTATCTCCTACTGTTACATTTCATCATAGCATTGTTATTAAATTAGAGTCATACATTTAAATGCATTGATGAATTAGTGGCTATCTCTTTTAAAGTCCATAACATGAACACTAGGGTTACATCAAACCATGCTATCCATAATATAATAGGTAATAATCTTTGTTATAAAACATGTAACCGATATAATTCATGTCAACAAGATTAAAACCTTAACGGACACAGGCTTGAACTAGGAGACATAACTATACAAGTTATAATCAATGTGCTAGGGTGTATAACACCCATAACCACATAAAATCTTACCATAGTGTAACGAACTATGTTTAAATAAGGAAAAACGATGTACATACAACAATAAAAAAAATTGAAACCCTACGCATAAACTAACACAGTTTTCCCTGATTTAAGGTTAAATATATACACAAAAGATTTAAGTGGTTCATAAATATCATTTGAGGTGGATGGCAGTGTCAAATATGAAATTAGGTCGTTGTAGCGTGTAGACATTTGCGTTATGGTCGACCCATTAATGGCAATAGGTTTTCCTAGTACTCTCCAGAATGGACACTAGATGGAACCTACCAATGTGGGCTCGCCACTTCAGTGGATTTCACATCGCTAGGGTGTGGAGCATACTATTATCTCTTACCCTGATAGAAAGGGACTCGAGGTGTCATTCGTTATTCATAGTCACTTATTTCTTCTCGTAAAACATTTTTCCTCTGCACTGTATGTGACCGACAATTTTTTGTAGTTCTCGGATTTGGTGAGGGATGGAGGTTGCCAACACATTCCAGGGTTCTCCACAGGCATGGGTGAGAAACCGTTCTATTTATTATGTTCTCTGTGCAATGTATTTTTACATAATTTTGTTCTTTGTCGGTGCAATATATACTTTGTGTAATTCATTCTCTGTATGGTACAATGTAATATTTGTGAGGTTCTATGTCACATACGTCATGTTTTTTTTTGTTTTTTTAGGTTTGATATATAGTTGTACTTTCATATGCGTTTTCATTCTAGGTTACACTATGTTCAATATTTATTTGTAAGTTAGGTGAAATACCTTAAGTTGCTCACTCATGTTTGAGGGGGTTAATGAGTTTCTTCTCTCCTGGCTATCAATATTCAAGCCCGTATTCTTTTGTGTTCCTTTCCAGTCAGATAGATTTCAGAAACATTATTACTATAAGTTAAACCCTCTGAAATATTTCTCGTTTTGGTTTTAAAACTGCACAAGGGTCATACCACCCGTGACCCTTGTCGAGAGGGTGTTGTAACAAAAAAGTATCCTCTAGCCCAGACAACTATAGATACAAACCCTAGTTGAAAGTCACGGTCGAAAGACTATAGTGATAGTATTACATTATTGGATTTTTCCAAAGCCTTAGAAACTTACTACACTGGTTGATGTTGTTACAGACTTGACGGTTGTTTAAAATCTGTAGGTAAAATTATAATTACACTCTGTACATGTATGACAACATTAAAAGACCCTTATTCTTTTTTTTTAAAACAATAACACTTCTTTGTATTCTATGGTTAAAAAATTTCTCTCCTGAGAAGAATCATGCTCTATCCAACGACCACCTCAACAGTGTCCTTTACTTGATCTCTCTTCTGATACAGTTACAAATAAACCATTTACGTAATTTAAGGTTTTTTTTATGTTTGATAACTCTGTACTAACATAAGAAAATGTATCCTTGTTTATTACATGTTATACCCTAAGCTTGTATTCATTCACCACATCATTTTTGAATGTCTGAGGCAAGATAATTGTAGGGTTTGAACATGTTTTTGCGATGTTAAACTTTAACCTATGAATTAGTTTTTTACTGTAAATTTTATGCACTTAATTTTCATCCTTTTCACTTCTATAAATGCTGCTTAATTTAAAGTTTCTCACTATGATTATTACCATATATAAAAATATGACCATATCACCTCCTATGCATCTCTATCATTACTTGATAAATACTTTCTTTACTGCAAGAATTATGCTTGTCAGAATTCCACCTCTGTATAATGGACAAAAATAATAGTTATGTTTTAAATGTTAGCTTCTCCACAATAATTTTGTTCTGTTCTTTATCCCTATGCATGGGGTTTGGTAATTTCATCGAGGTAATATATATCGATTAATTGGTACTGTTTTAGTTTATTAACTCCACCCGTCTATTAAATCGTTTATTGGACCGATCTTCCTCTTGATTACAAGTTGTATTTTTGGGTAATTTTTCTTTGTACTTTACAATGAAAGACGTGCACAGGGATAACAAACTATAGAACTTGATTTGACATTTTTTCTTTTCTTTTAATTCTTTCACACGTAAATAAATTTCTGATGTATGTCAATTGATGATGGGTCCCTTTGTCCTGCGAGGGAATCCATCAGATGAATTTTTCACCCACTCCCTTCCTGGGTCCTGGGTTGAGTACTTTGTAAGGAAACGAAGATACTCTGACATGAAATCGGGATCCAAGATAAGTATACTTTGACTCTTTTTATTTACCTCATTTACAAATTGTTTGTACATTGGTAAGTTACTAACATGGTCATATGGCTCTTTTGAAGGTTGGGGGAAATACAATGCACTTGGTAAAATAAGCGGCTTGACCACAAAAGGTATTTGGGTTCCATATCTCTTCCTCACTTCCTCACATTCATGGATGATATCTCAAGTAAGACCATTGTTGTATACTTGTGCACCTCACATGCTTAATCTAAACATGCAATACTCCCCATATACTTCACATTGGAGGGTTTCTAAATGTTCATGGTAGCTAATGTTCTTGACCAAAGATAATGTATTTTCATAGGTAACGCTAGTAATTGAATGGGTTTGATCCTAAGAGATCCTTGAGATTTTTCAAAAGAGAACAAACCAAACGAGATAACCCTTAAAAATGTATACATATCTATCTGTGGGTAGCATGGAAAGTTTTCTCCTAGTAGTTTACCTCAATAAATTCAAATGGGCTCTCTCAAGGTGGGGTTTGTTATGATTTACCCTATTGTAATCCAGTGGAGGTTTGGGTATGAATGGGTCTCACTAGATTAACTACTACTATTGTGGCTAACAATTGAGGCACCATTCATTCAAATATTCAAAGGAAGACATGTAATCCCAATTGTTTTTCCTTGGAAAAATGTGTGTGTGTAGTAGGAATGCAATCCACTTCAAACTTTTAAATCCATAATAATGGATGCAAAATTAATACAAAACTATCAATGAAAATATGTTGTGAAAAAATAATCCAATCTATGGCTCGATGAATTAGCTTCTTGGCATTTAAATGAGCACCTTGTTGACAAAATAATTTAATGTGTTTATTAATTTTTGTTAGGAAATTAAATGATTGGAAATTTTTGAGTTGGAGCTTTTTATGTGGGAAAAAAATTAAGAAAACGTAACTAAGAACTAGAGGAGTTACAAAGGATTTTCTAGGGTTTAGTGCACTATTATAGATGCCCTATTTGCGAATGGATTCATTTTTTTATGATATATTTAAAATTTGAATATGTTGTAATGATCCAACACTCCTTTCTATAATGTTGTAAGTTGGTGGCCAATATTGTGTAAAAACAATTATTCTATGATGGAGTTTTGGTGTTAATTTTGTGTGTGATGTATATATGTGTCACTGTAAGTTTTGAGAGTGGTATCTATTTTTTAAATGAGTTCATTTCTGTGTAATTGGATTCTTGAATCTTTTAACTTATGTGCTTGTAGTATTCAAAGTAATATGAGTTGAGATAATTGAGGGTTACAAACTTGAGAGGTTACTGTATTTTTGGAAACTTTGTGTTTAGCCTATGCATTTATTGGTACTGGAGCAAGGGTTTATTGATGATAATTGTAAGGAAAATTAAGTTTGAAGACTGTAATAAAACTTTAGGTCGCAACTTGTATTTATTTGTAGGTAGAAAAATTGAGAAGAAGAGATCAATCTAGGTAGTCAAGGACAATGGATAAAACATAAATATTGTGACAAACAATGCATTATTATGTATAAGATAAGTAGTGCATAAGAAGGTTGCATGGACCAAATTGATCAATTTAAGGTAATTGGTTGAGAATTTATAATTACAACATGATGGGTTCCAAGGTAAAATAGGAGAGAGTATGAGATGACACCAAATAAATTAGTGAAATGACCATAAAGATAAAAGAAAATAATGCCATTGAATTTAAGGAATTTATTTTAAGGATGGAGATTAAGATCGAGATGGAAAAAATGAACTACTATCATCATGATGGCTATAACTATATAATGTAAGGAAGATAATCATGTACTTAAAGTTTTACATAATGAATATAAAATAAAAGTTAGTATATAAAGAGTGGCATGTGCAAAACCACTAAAATCACGACAAATAATGTGTAGGTAAGGTGTAGGTAATATGGACCTATTTTAAAAGACAAATAATGTGATGCAATTTTCGTTTGTATCCAATTGAAGGGAACGAAATCAACATGCCTTTGAATTTCTCGGGAACAAATACCAAATGCTCTCGGGAACAAATACCAAATAATCGATCTCGATAAAACCTCGAGAATGAATTTCTTGATCCGTGGGAAGAAGCACAGTAAGATCACTAGCAGACATATGCGTTCGAAAAAAGTGAATTAGAAAAATATTAAAAGTGACTTAGAAAATATTGGTGCGTTTATTGAGTGGGTTATAAATGACAATATTATGTTTTGGGGATGCACGAAGGTAGTAACATTCATATGCGGGCAACTGCAGCCAATATAATTTATTTTCGCCTCTCGCTGTTTGATAGGAGAGGAAAGGTATGATACTCTTCAATGGTTGTTCACATTCCTAAGGTGTTGTGTAAACATTTTTAAGTCTTTGTGTATATATTTGATTTTTTAAATTTTTTCACTGGACTAGGATGAAACATGTTTTGATGAAATCACTATTTTTTGTTGTTTAATTTTTTTTTTTGAATGCATAAATGAATTCAGTATCTTGAAAAACTTTGGGCATTCGACTTATATAGATTCAATCACTCAAACCTGGATTTCTAACAATTTTTGATCGAATTTCGGTAAAAAATTATTGGAAAATATACCCATAAAAACTACAAAATATCAAATGTTTAAACTATGTGCATTCCTAACTCCTCATGTGGAGCAATGAGGAGAGAATCAAAATGATTTATATTTGATGATTTCAAAGATAACATAAGCATTTCAAAGATTTCAAGGAGAGGTTTCACGAGGCTCCGAATTGGAAAATCAAAGCATTTAATGACAAAACAAGAAACTATGCAAGAAAACAAGAAACAAAGCATATAGAACAAGAAATTAGAATATGCAGAGCACATTTGTATTAGTTGATAGTCTATAGCTATATAGGAAAAAGAAGAAATTGAATCAAGAAACAAAGGAAGTGATCCTACTCGCCAGAACATCTGGAAATGTACAATCACATACTATTGAGGTTACAGTTATAACTAACACTCCCTCTTAAACTCAATAGTTACAAACATCAACACTAATAATTACCAGGTGTTGTCTCTGAAAACCAAAAACGGTTTTTCCTAAAGATTTTGTAAAAATGTCTGCGAGCTGATCTCGTGAGCCACAAAATTAAAGTGCGATCTCACCATTATTGAATAGCTCATGTATGAAGTGAAAGCAAGTGTCAATGTGCTTGCTTTTCTTATGAAAAGCATGGTTTTTGGATAGGGCAATTGCGGAAGTATTGTCACAGAAGACAGGAGTTGGATCATTTTCTGTTTGTGACATGTCATTCAATAGTCTTCGTAGCCACATAGCTTGACACGAAGCTAAGGTAGCAACGACATACTCTTCCTCTACAGAAGATATTGAGAAAATGAGATACTTCTTTGATGCCCAAGAAATTAGATTTGTTCCTATGTGAAAAGCATACCCTGAGGTGGTTTTTCGGTCATCTAGGCTATCTGCAAAATCATTGTCAGTGTAGCGAGAAAGATGATTATCTTCAGGCTGAGAGTACCATAAATCAAAATTAAGAGTGCCTGCAACATATATCAGAATCATTTTCGCCATCTTCCAATGAGAATCTTTGGGAGTTTCCAGGAACCTGGAAACAAATCCGGCTCCATTCATAATATAAGGCCTAGTTGTTGTAAGATACAACAAACGACCTGCTAAACTTTTTTATGAGGTAGAATCCACTATCGGGCCTTCATCTTGCTTGCTCAATTTTGTGCCTAGGGGTATAGGAGTTTATGCTTGATTGCAGTCTTCCATGTGAAATCTTTGAATGATGTAAGCTGCATACTTTTGCTAACAGAAAAAAATCCCTTTGGTTGATTGGTCAACCTCAATCTCAAAAAAGTATTTCATTATGCCAAGATCTCTCATCTCAAACTCAGATTGCATGGCATGTTTAAAACTAGTTAACTTAAGATTCCAGTATATATCATGTCATCAACATATAAACATACAATCAGAGTTTTACCTTGTTGATCTAATTTGGTGTATATATTTGGCTCATTTTGGATTCTGTCAAAACTTCTCTTGATCAAGTAAGTGTTAATTCTGTTGTACCAAGCTCTTGGAGATTTCTTTAAGACATGCAAGTGTTTCTTCAACTAATACACGTTTGTTCGCTACTCTTTGACTTCAAATCCAGGTGGTTGATCCAAATATACCTCTTCTTCTAAGACACCATTCAGAAAAGCCGACTTGACATCCATCTAGTATACTTTCCATTTGTGTTGAGCCATTATGGCTAAGAGAGTCCTTACAGTGTACAACCTTGCTACTGGAGAAAAAATTTCACCTTAATCAATGCCGAGTTGCTGTGAGAATCCTTTGGAAATAAGTCTTTCTTTGTGTTTTGTAAACCCACTTGACACCAATACTTGTCTTATGTCTTAGAAGCTGAACAAGATCCCATGTCTTGTTCTTCTCAATGGAGTCAATCTCTTGGTTCATGGCTTGAACCCAATGTGTCTCTTTAGCTTCCTCTTTAAAGGATGTAGGTTGACATGACATTAATGAAAAAATACTGTGGTGATCAATATCATCCAACCGTTGATGGATTTCTCTCAAGCTTCGAGTTCTTTCATTTTGAAGTTTAGAGGATCATGAATTTTAGCTTGAAGAAGAGTTGTGCTGAGGTCTTTCAGGATGTGTCTGTACCTGCAATCTTGAAAGGACAAGATGATGTGTTTGTTGTCCTGGATTTTCTATGTTTTCAGAAAGTGGCAGCAATGGATTTTCACTGTCCACGGGACGATTTCTAGGCTCACTCTAGAACTGTTTTTCAAGAAATTTGACATCTCTGTTGAGAATGAGTTTCTTTGTAATCAGATTGTAGAGTCTGTAGGATTTGGATGTCTCACTATAGCCAACAAAAATGCATTTCTCACTTCTATCATCAAGTTTCTTCCTTAATTCAGAAGGTATGTTAGCAAATGCAATACATCCAAATGTTCTAAGATGAGCAACATTCAATTTTGTCCCACTCCATGCTTCTTGAGGGACCTTCATCTTGACACTAGTGGTTGGAGATATATTCAGGAGATAATCTAAGTATGCTACTGGTTCAGCCCAAACGAGATTTGACAAACATCTCTCTCTAAGAAGGCTCCTTTCCATGTTCATTATAGTATGATTTTTCCTCTCAGCCACTCCATTTTGTTTTGGAGTATACCTGGTTGTAGTTTGCATGATGATGCCTTATGATTTGCATAAATTTGAAAATTATTTGGAGATGTATTCTGCTCCTCCATCTTGCCTGAGAACTTTCACATATTTTCCACTTTGTTTTTCATCTTTAGCCTCGAATTCTTTGAAATTTGAAAAAGTTTCAAACTTGTGTCTGAGGAAATAGATCCATATTTTCCTATTGAAATCATCAATAAAAGTTAGAAAATAAATGTTTCCAACTACTAACTTTGCTTTCATTGGTCCACATAGGTCAGTGTGAACCAACTCTAGGTGTTGTTTGGCTTGAGTGGAGGATTGTGGAAAACTAGTTCTCTTATTTTTTCCAAGAATGCAAGACTCACATGGGGAATTTTATTCTATGAATGTAGGTAGAACTTTTACCATGGAGTGCTTCTATAGAAGGCTTAAATCTGAAAGGATAGATCTACAAATCTTGCATGCCAAATCAAGGTTTCAATGGGGTTGGATGCACTTTGTGCATAAGATTGGGTCATATTTGTAGATGTAAGCAAAAGAGGAAACATTCGATTTCTAGTCATGTGGATTTCATAAATCAATTTTCTATTGGGGGTTTTGTCATATTTCCTACATGAGGCTCCTTCAAAAAGTACCTTATAGCCACATTAAATTAGTTTTCCTACAATTAGGAGATTATGTTTGAGATCGAGAACCTGATAGACATCGTGTATGTCTTTCTTTACATTTTGTTTAGTGAAAATAGCCGAAGTTCCTTTGCCTTGAACTTTAACTAAAGAGTTATCTCCAACTGTAATATCTGATGAAAGATAAGAATCAATGAAAAAAAAAATCTTTGTTACATGTCATATGATTGTTGCATCCATTGTCCAGCAACCAAATATCGTGGTGTTGTTCTTCATTCTTCTTATAGGAAAGAAATATCCCACCATAGGTGTCTCCTTCATGATTTGAGACATGTGCTCTTCCTGAGTGTTGATCTTCCTGCATTCAGATTCATAGTGTCCATACTTTTTGCAGTAATAACATTGTATGTTTGATTTCTGATTGGATCTCCTCCCTCTGCCTCTTTGAGGTTGGTAATTCTGATTCCTTTTTTAATAGGTGTGACCTTCACTTGAGTGTTGATTGCTTGTACTTCTCCCTCTTCCAATGTTACCTATACCTCTGCCTCTGCCTCTCCCTTTGCCAAAGGAGAATTGAGTTTTGAAGGCATTGGCTATTGAATCATCTTCTAGATGTAGTCGAGTCTCATGTGTGAGTAGAGAACCCATTAGTTCATCTGTGGAAAAATTGGACAAATCCTTGGATTCAAGGATGGTTGTAACAACCATCTCGAATTTCTTTGGAAGAATTTTGGGGACTTTCTCAATGATCCTTTGATCAGGGATGTCTTCAATAATCAATCTGATCTGGTTTACAATTCACATCACTCTGGTCATAAATTGGTCCACGTTTTCAGAGAGTGTCATTTTCAAAGTCTCAAAATGTCTCCTCAAGGTATGCAGCTTGACTGTTTTGACCCTTTCATTTTCTTGGTAAGTTGTTTTTAGGATGTCGCGGGCCTGTTTTGAAGTAAAAACGCCTATGGTTTTAGAGAAAATCAAGTCATCCATAGAGTTTTGAATACATAACTTGGCTTTGTTCTCTCTTTTCCTTCGTTCTACCTGGGAATTTTGTTGTTGATCGGTCATGGAAATGAGAACTATGGCATCTAGTTCCGCATAGCCATGATCCACGGGATCCCAACAATCCTATGCTTGTAAGAAATATCTCATCCCAAGAGACCAAAATTCATATTTCTACCCACGATGTATTGGTCCTTGTTTTCCCTTGACCAAGTTTTGGGAGATTCTTGGTCATGTTGACCTATTTTGGGACTTCGATAAGATGTCAAAGGAGGAGCGCAATACGAAGAGGAGATCATAGGATCTCAACCCCTTTTTGGGTCCTTTTTTGGATGTGGGAATATGTAATGGGAATGGGATATCGGCCCATGGGCTTACCCATGTTTAGGCCAATTTTGTATATATAAATAGATGCTTAAGCTAGATAGAAGGAGGTGGAAGTGCATCTATGTGATGTGAATGTATGCTAAGTGAAAGTAGAGTCTGTAAGTGCTCTGTGCATGACTATGAGAGACTTGCAGAGCTAAGTACAGGTACTTGTAGCAGATTGTGGAAGGCTTAGTGTTGTAATGCAAGGAAGAAGGATCTAGCGAGCTGCGTAGATCTTCGGTCTTGTGCGGAGTAAGCGTTTTAAGGATCTGTGCCTGTAACTGATTCACTGAAGACAATAAATAAGAATAATTGGTGGACGTAGCCCCAGGGTGGGGGTGAACCACGTAAACATTGTTTTATGCTGCTTTGTGCTTTGTCTTGATGTATTCACATATTATTTGATAAGTCTTACATATGCTCTGTGCTTATTATATGTGGGAAGGTTAGATCTGATCTATATGGCCATGCTTAGTGCTTGATCTGATCTATTTATATATGCTAAGTGCTTAAATACATTAGGTTCGTGTGAATGTTGCGAAGCTCTATTTTATCAGTGAAGTGGGTATTGATTGCATATTAAGGAGATGATGGTGCTAAGTGATTTGTTAAATAGTACAATCATAGATACACCTAAGTCTTGAAACCACCCTTGCCTATACCTATGGTGAGACTTCATCTTCTTCGCAGGTGTTGTTGAAAGGGTCATTGTTAGGGCTTTGTTGGTGCGTTGTTGTAGCGTTGAACACTAGGTCTACCCATGTGACAACAAATGGTTCTATTGCCAGGATTGAAACTGTGATTGCTAGGAACTGAGAAAGAAAAATATTTGTGCAAAGATTCGACCTGAGATTGTGAAAGTTCTGTGTGTAGATCTATTCCCTAGTGTGCAGTATCCTACTTGATTTATAAATGTCTATGCTAAAGAAGGAAGCTCAATCTGAAGAAAGGAGGTTGGATCTGAAGGAAAGAAGCAAGATCTGAAAGATTTGTGCTCTAAGAAAGGTAAAAGTGAGAATTTATGATTAAAAGAGGTAAGATCTGCAAATTCTATGCTTTGATAAAGGTAAGAATAGTGAAAAGTTTTAGATCTAGAAGCTTTGTGC
>SNQJ01S0183771.1:0-18953 GCA_010110895.2 Picea sitchensis | reverse complement strand
ATAATCACCTTTTTTCATTTTTGTGTGAACATTATGGTTCACCTGAGTTCATTAGTTCCCATCTCATGGAAAAGCTGCTCAAAAAAGGTCATTCTGGTGTCATTGCCCAACTCCATGTCATACAAGCAACAGAGACACACACGATACTGCATGACCTCCAAGCCATCCTTTCTAAACATCAAATGGTATTTTCCACTCCCCAAGGACTCCCTCCTTCCCGCGGTGTTCATGATCATTCCATTCCCCTTGTACCCGGAAGCCTTCCTCCCAATATCCNTCCATATCGCCACCCCTTCTCACAAAAAAATGAAATTGAGAAAATGGTCAAGGAACTCCTTAATACAGGCATTATCGGTCCTAGTACGAGCCCTTACTCTTCTACTATAGTCACGGTCCTGAAGAAATAAGGTTCTTGGAGAATGTCTCATGACTTCCGTGCCCTCAATAAACTGACCATTAAAGAAAAATTTCTCATTCCTATCATTGATGACCTCCTAGATGAATAGAGTGGCGCCCAATTCTTTACTAAACTTGATCTTCGCTCGGACTATCACCAGATACATATGAAAGAGGAAGACATTCCCAAGACAGAATTTCGCACTCATGAGGGCCACTATGAGTTTTTGGTCATGCCCTTTGGCTTTTGTAATGGCCCCTCCACCTTCCAAAGCCTCATGAATAATGTCTTCCATCCCTTTCTCCGTCATTTTGTCTTAGTTTTCTTTGATGACATCCTCATCTATAGCAAAACCTGGACAAACCTTCTTACTCATGTGGATCAAGTTCTCCATCTACTCTCTCAGCATCAACTTTTCCTGAAATAATCTAAATGTGCTTTTGGTGCCTCAGAAGTAGAATACTTGGGTCATCTAGTCGGAAAAGATGGCGTTAGGGTGGACCCGAAAAAGATTGAAGCTATGCAAGACTAGCTGCACCTAAAGACTCTCAAAAGCTTGCGTGGATTTATTGGCTTAATAAGGTATTATCGCAAGCTTGTTAAGAACTACAGAAAGATTGCAACATCTCTCACTGCTCTCCTCAAAAATAACTCTTTCACTTGGACTCCAGTCGTTGCTCAAGATTTTCAAACCTTGAATATGACCATGTGCACCACTTTGGTTCTGGCCCTTCCTGATTTTACAAAGACCTTTGTGTTGGATTCTGATGCCTCAGGGAAAGGAATCAGCATTGTCCTTATGCAAGAGGGTCGACCTTTGGCCTTCACCAACAAGCAATTGTCTGAAAGGAAACTGGGCAAACCCATTTATGAAAAATAAATGTTGGCTATTTTGCATGTCGTTGATCTGTGGCGCACTTATCTCTTGGGGCAATGATTCCAAATTAAGACCAACCATCAAAGCCTCAAGTATTTTCTGGAACAACGCATTTTCTCCTAGGAGCAACAAAAATGGGTGACTAAGATCTTTGGATATGATTATGAGATAATTTACGAGAAGGGAAAAGACAATGTAGTGGTGGATGCACTGTCCCAAAAATATGAAGAAGAAGGATCCCTTTTTTCTCTTTCCTTCATTGTACCCGATTGGCTCCAAGCTGTACGGGTCGTTTGATCTCCACCATGTGTCCCTTCAAACGGACGGTCCAGATCGTTCCCGCTATTTTGAGACTTGAAATGTCCCGACTTCCTCGACATGATGACTCCCGATTTAACGAACGCCGATATCCCGATGCCTTCACAAGTCTCGTCGGGATTTCTCCTCCTGTCGTCGAGGACTTAACTCCCTTGCAACTCCATGCATATTCGACGGCTGTCGGGTATCTGCCCGAGATCTGACGGCTCAGATCCGTTCCCCTGCGCAATAGAGAGCTCTCCTTTGGGATAATGATAGTTGCATGAACATTATGTGGTGTTAAAATTTTGTTGGTCACTATAATTACTTGAGTAATTTCTAAAACAACCAAGTGAAACATAAATTATCAACCAGGGGAATCTTTTGAACTTGAAGATAATTTGCTTGCCCTATATATGCTCCAATTTCAAAAGCTTAGTGTTGTGAGAATATTCTATCAGAGCTTGCTGAAGTGAACTGAAGCTCTGAATTGTATCTGGGAAAGAAATCTCCCTATTGCAATTCTTTATGGTTCAAGTGGGAATCCTGGATTACATTTAAAAATAACATTGCAATGGGTAAGAACAACTATCTTATGTCGGAGAAACGGGACCCTTACTCTCAAGCGATTTCGGTACTAATACTCTTTCATGAAGCAATAATGCAGAAAACAATAAGCTCTATCTAGCAGAAAACAAAGAAGCGCCAGTTCCTTTCTGTCTAGCAGACCTTGGGCCTTACTTCTGTGTTAGCACACTTGTGAAGTTGAAGTCTACAGAACAAAGGCTGGTCTGATTCCTTTCTTTCTAGCGGGGATCTCTAGCAGTTCTCATTACAGGAAAAGTAGACAGCGAGTAGGATGTTTTGGTTCTTTCCTTTCTGAGCAAGGAACCCATAATCCAATCCCCTGGCTAACACACTTGCAGAGGTGGGGAAATCTCTGAGGAGATAAGTGTTGGGTCCTTCACGGGCGAGGGGGTACTTAACCAAACCCTCTGACTGCTTGCACTTGCTGGGGTAAAAGGGATTCTACAGAGACAAGGTGTTGCAGTCCCTTCCTTGTTGAGCAGGGCTTTGCTTGAATCTCTGGGCTACACTTGCAGGGGATAGGGGGTTCTCACCAGACAGGTGTTGCGGTCCCTTCTGGGGACTTTTAGCAAATCTCTGGCTAACACAAGCTGGGGAAAGAGATCTCTTGAAGTCAAGATGGTTAGATTCCTTCTGTCACGTGAGGGACAGCACCATCAGACCCTTGTCTAACATTATTGAAATAAGAATGAATTCCTCTGAGGAGGGTCTGATATTTTAATCCCTTTCGTCGCAATGTGGGAATATTTAATCAAACCTCTGCTAACATGAGAATCACACAAGATTGCTGGTAAAAGAATTACAAGTTCTATTCAATAACTAAGACGAGTCAGTAGTGTTTCAACAGCATAAAACCCATCAACGGTGTTTCCAGCGGAAATAGCAGGTCAAACAAAATATAAACAGAAATTAAAATAATCACACTTCTAACTAAGGGGCGAATCTTGTGAAGAGGTGGGCCCTCCCTTCCGAATTCCCTAGGCTGAAACAGGGAGGCAATTATCAAAGTGGTCTTCTATTCATCTGTTGAAATATCTGTTACAAATTGGAAAGATCGAGTACGTGCAACTTCTCCTGAAGTTCTTAGTACATAAAAAAGTTGGATTCCTCGAATGGTGATTCCTCCTCAATTTAAAGGGAAATGCCATCGATATAATCATTACAAGGCAAATCTGGATCGCCTCGTTGGATCTTCTTTCATCGACATAGAGGTGTCCTATTCTTATGCAATAGATACTAATACACAGGGGCGAGACGAAGCATTGCTGTTACAGCTGGTGTAACGGCTTCTCACAGCTATGATGATGTTTCAACATCGCGATTCACGAGTTGTTCAGCCACGTGAATCGCATACTATTTTGTCGGCCTTGGCCCGCTAGCGTCGGGCTCGTGTTTTGACATCGATGGCGGTCTCCAACGTGTCCTCGGCATCTCATTTCTGAAGCCCGGTGACAGCTCCGTGTTTCAGCATCTGCATCCTCGAACCATGTTGCTACTTCGTGTTTCGGCATATGCATCCCTCGGAACGTGGCAGCAGCTCCGTGTTTCAGCATCGGTTCAACAGCGCCTTTGGATAGTTCTGTGTTTAAGCATCGGCCTTGAATACTATTAGCAAATGGACACTTATGCACTTCTAATCAATGGTTAGGTTCAAAAGTAATGTGTAAGTATTATACAAAACAAATTAAACATATAGTGATGAGAAAGACCGTTGTATACCTTGGAGTGATCAGATGAAGTGATAATATGAGTCTAAATGCCGTTGATGAAGGGGTGTAATGATAGCAAAAGGTATGAGCAAAAGGTACAACTGGTCCCAACTGCCCAAGCTCAAGGTGTTGCATGTCCTGGGGCAACTCACTCTGAATCAGTCTGGATACCATTTCGATCGTATAGAAATACTCAGCGATGGCAGCCAGAATTATTGTGTCAGCGTTCTGAACCCTTGCACTTCATCCATTGGGTTGCCAATAGAGCCATTTCTGCCTTAGTAGGCAGTTTGTAACTGATTTGATATTTTTCTGTAGGCAACCAGAGAAGGGAAAATGGAAGTGGTACCCAATTTCAGCACAATGTCTCGCCCACCTTTGGATGTAGCGGGGTGCCACAGAGTACTGTTTCTAAGTTGGCAGGTCCAAAAAAGGTTATATTGTTGCCTTCTTTACGTGGAATTATGCTGCGAGCGGGTTGTGCTTGTAGGGCGATTACGTATGGCACTAATGATGCGTTCCACCGATCACGAATCGCAGTTGCAATTGTATGACATGTTCAGTCATGCCTTTTCTTTAAGAATGCATGATATTGTGCGATGAATATGGCTGCTTACTTGAGGTTGGTCTGATCAAAGGTGATTGTCTTAAGTTGTTATTATGGCCCGAAAAGTTACCGCCTGCAAAGAGTTGATTACGGAGGAAGAGTAAATGCTTCGAAAGTTGAACATCCCGACAAAGAGGATTTATGTTCAGTGAGCTATTTTCTGGAGATAACCTCATTATGGAAATATGCCTCCACCGAGGAGGAGATTAGCGATCTACGGTAGAGGCAGCTTCAAAGTTGGAATAAAATCTGATGAGAAAATGATTTCCGTACGAAGCTTCGTACCCTGTATAGACTGAATCTGAAGCACATGAGTCTTTCCTTGAGGAATAAGAATAGTTACAGGATGGTTTACTTGTGGCCATTAGTTGTTTCATCATATCAAAGATCTTGATAATTCTATCTTTTAATTCTTGTTCTTTTCTTGACTTCTCAGATTTCCACGGCGTGTAATGTTCGGTCAAAGCTCTAATTTGAGTAAGTGTGATTCCTCCAGGTTTTTCTGTGTACTTGCAATTTCTGGGCTGTATTTCAGCATACTCCTTCTTCCACTTTTTGTATTTCGGCATATTCATCCCACTAGTGAGAGTACGAGTTTCAGCATTTGAAGTGGTGGGATCGGGCAAAATTTGAGTGGACTGTTCCTTGGAATTGGAGAGATTGTCTTGACTAGGAGGGGTGACTTCCTCCATGGGTATCGTTTGCACAGCCTTGTTGACCACGGTGGGAGCTTCGGCTAGCGATCTAGAAACTGTTGGTTCTTGTGTTGCACCAGTTTTAGTTTTGAGCTTGATGGATTCTGGCGGTTCTTGTGTTACAGCGGTTTGACTTCAAAAGGAGAAAGAATGGGGTTTTCTCGGTACGAACGAATATCTTATACCCTGCCTGATGGTAAATATTTGCGCATTGGCAGCACATGTATTCTTTCCATATGCTTTATGTAGTTCGTTCTGACAGGATTTAGCGTTAGTTCGAGGTGTACCGATTTAATTTTTTTTTCATATACCTCCCTTGCCCTGGTCGATTCTTCACGATTTGCTTCCAATTGAGACTTTAAAACTCGTTTTCTTACCAAGGACATCAGACATTGTTGATTTGGATTTAAAGATAACTGGTTCTTGTGTTGCGGTCATCATCTCCTTAAAATTTGGTTCTTGTGGAGGCGACTACGGGGAATATTTCTTGATGCGTGTTTCGGCCTCCTGGTGTGGGGAGAGTGGTGTTTCAGCACCTTCTACTTCTGATTCCTGCATATCAATATCCATATCAGTGGATGGTTCTTGTGTTTCAACCATTGAATGGGTGCATTTTGGTTTCATCCATGTTACTTGATAGAGGTGGTGTTGCAACATCGTGATTCTCAATTTCAACATCGATGGCCGGTTCTTGTGTTGTAGCCACTGGATTCTTGGCCGTTCTGCTTGGTGAGGGTGGTGTTACAGCATCCTGGGTCTCGATTTCCTTGCTTTCAAGCTGTGATACCGATGATTTGTTCTTGTGTTTCAGTCGCTGGATGGGTAGTTGTTTGTATTTCGGCTACTTCAAAAACAAAGGATATGCGGGTTTCCAATTCCTGTGTCTTAATTTCAATGTCAGTAGCTGGTTCTTGTGTTTTCAGCCGTGGCTGTTCCTGTGTTTCAGCCATGGTTGGTTCTTGTGTTTGAGCCAGTGAATTAGATGCTTGGTTCTTGTGTTTCAACCACCCTGTGTGAGATAGATGGCATTATATTTTTCCTCAGGATACGGTTCTTAACGTGTTGCGGTATATGGTTAGGATAGGCAAAGGTCCTGGTGTTGGGGAGATTAATGGTTTATGGGTTTTCAGAAAGTCCGAATTGATGGAGGGTCTAGGGTAGTGGTCATCGGGGATGGCCGCGTGGGCTTTAAGTTAAAGCACAGCAGAAGAGAGTGGGAAGAGTGATCTCGCGTCGTTTCGGGTTTCTCCCGAATGACAGGGTAGGGAATATTTCCTGGTTCAGAATCCTCAATTGGGATATGAAGGGCAGTGGAAGACTCTGGTGCGGTATCCGAGGATTCCGGCATAGTAGGGGTACTGATTGGTCGTATTGGCGAGGTGTGGGGTATCTTGGGAGAATCTGGTGGGGTTTGCGGCTGCTGTTCTGTGGGAATTTCAGGGTTTCCAGCAGCTGATACAGGGTTTATAGGTGGATGATTCTGTTCAAAACCCCTCTTGATGAGTATTTGGACCCGGTCGATTGGTGGGTAAGTGATTGGTTTGGATCCTTTGCCCGCCGACAATAGTGTGCCATGTTCTGAACCCAGCCCATCAAAAAGAATGGAATATTAACCAGTATACAGTGTCTTAGGTGAGAAAGCAGAAGGAAATCATGTTGATAAACTACCTGATTAGCGATAACCCTCGCGGTCGGGGTAATAGCGATCGTCGAGGCGACCTCCGGCCACGGGGTGGTAGTGAGCTGAGTTGAACCCCTCTTCCTTTTAGGTATGATTTCTTCTCATCGGAAGAAATTCTCTTTGTACATTATGATGTGCTTCGGTGAACTGTCGGGGAGTGCCATCCAGGGAGCGAGGCTGCGGCTATGTCTTATACAATGGAATTGAGACCTGTGACGGTCGGAGAATGATCCTCTTGGAATTTCTATGAAACTGTAGTACTGTGGTTCATTGTATCCTTGGAGCCTTCTGAATAATGGAGCCAACCTGCTTGCTCAAAGATTTCATATCTTTTGCCGGATAATGTTCGAGCAAGCAGGTTGGCTCCGTTACTTCAGAAGGCTCCAAGGATCTTACCCTGCATCAGTGCTGATGCACGAACTCTTGAAGTTGTATCAGCACTGATGGAGGGTTAGTTTTTCCGAGGGTTTTAGCGGGGAGTAATGGTTAAATGCACAAAGATAGTAAAATAGAAATGGCGTGATGAAACCGGAGGGTATGATGATATTATTGATTTGGTATCGCGCCCTTCTGTAGGTGTGATTAATAATGATGGATCTTAAATGATTGATAGCTCAGAATCTTTTCTCATTAACTTCTGATCTAGTGGATTACATTACTTTACACATACCTTACTTACCATTTGGTTTTGATACATAACTTGGTTGTATGCTTGTTTGTGGTGATAGTTTGGCTGCTTTTTGATTATGTCACGACCTGCTACGATTTGAACTATAAGTTTGGGAAGTAGGGAACTTCGGCCGGATGATGGTGGACGGTGTTTCAGCAACAGAGAGAATCGAACAATTGCTTATAGATGAAGAACTGCGATAACTGGTGTTTTAATTATGGGAAGAAAATCAAAGAGTGCTAAGATGCGGTGGGGTGTTTCCAGCATGGTGAATGAATGATGAGGTTCTTTGGCAAATGAATTGTTGTTTCAACAAGAGAAAATTCGAAACAATTCTTTGGGCCAGAAATTGTTTCTTCGATGATGGAGGTGAGGAAATGAAGGGTTGCTGATAAAGGTGTTTCAACAACGGAAAAGCGAAACAATTACTTGCTGGACGGAATTTTTTTGGTAATGAAAATAATGGAAAAATGACGGGAATGGAAGGAATGAAGAATCTTTGAAACGGTGGTGTTTCAGCATCGGGAAAATGACGAAAGGTTCTTTACGGTGTTTCAGCAGCGGGGAGGGAAAAATGGAAAGGTTCTTTGTGTTTCAGCAATGGGAAGGAGAATGGATGGTTCTTGTGTTTCAGCAATGGAAAAAGAAAAAGCGAAACAAGTCTTTGGGCGGGTTGTTTGGGAATAAAATGATGGGGAATGGCGAGGAACGAATTATTGAGGATGGGAAAGAAAATCGTGTGGTGTGACACCGGCATTGGGAAAGTCCTGATGTTTCTCGGCCGGTGTTTGACATCGTGAAAAACAATAGTCTTTTTACCGTTGGTGTTACAGCAGCTCGTGAAAGCCAATAGTGCTGCATTGGTGTTGCAGCATCGTGAAAGCTTGTTTTCTTGAAGAATCGGTCTCTCACGTACTCTGATCTGCAATGATATTTCTTGGCCGAGGGATTATTAGTATAAAATCTAATCAAACCCTAATAATCTAATTCTAAGGAAAATCTAAAAGAATTAAATTATTACTGGGGGTAGAAATTTATAATGAAAAGAAAATGGCGTCCTGCCAATACGTAGCCTTAAAATCTTCTTTGGAAGCGGGTTTGCAGTAGAGGCGAAGGCGATGACCATTTACAAATAGCGGGTTACAGTTCATCAATTGTAAGAACGCTACTTTACATTCCATTAGGAAAAATTGTAATCTATACGTGGGTCCTATGGCACCATCTTTAATCTTGTGCTGAGTTTCCCTTGGAATTCTTTGAACATGGAGTCGTACAGTAAGGCCCAATCACATTTCTGGATCTGCTTGGTCTTGATATTTTTGTCATGCCATTGTGATCTTCTTTGTTGAATTACAGTGGTTTCTTGAATGGCATCTAGTCTTTTCTCTTCTAGTTCATTAATTTCTTTAACTGTTTGTTTATTGTGCATCAGTTAGATCAAGGTTGGCGGTTAAAGCAGTCCTTAAGGTTTTATTTCCATTTTCCACAGGAAAAGACAACACTTTTTCCATTAAACCAATTCACATGGGGAGAAAACCACGTAGTATTTCTCCAGGTAGTTACTGTAGGCCCATAATGCTTCAAAGGAGGCCTTTTGGACCAATCCTTTCTACTTTCCTTCCTTTGTCTTTGTGAGAATAAGCTTACATAACTTTATTTGTACTTTCCACTGTCCATTGGCAGGGGTGGTATGTTGTAGTCATTCTACACTGAATATGATATTTCTTAATGGTGGCTTTGAACCCATGAGAGAAAGGAGGTCTCCATCTGTAACTAACTCTACCCAGCATTCCGTCACGAGGTGAAGATATGCGTAAATAAGAATTTTATAACTGCTTCTTCGGTTGCTTTGTGGAGTGCCTTGGATTCCACCAATTTAGTCATGTAGTCTTTGCAGACCAATATATAAACTTTTGATTGGATGGAGGATTGATAGGTCCTATGAAATCTAAGGCCCATCTGTCAAATGGATTCAAATACTACACAGGGGGTTTAATGTAATTTCATCTCTATGATTAGGTTGACCTACTCTTTGGCGGCTATCCACGAGGCCTTGACATATTTTTTTGCATCTTTGAAGATTGAAACTGACTAGTACCCCATCCTTAAATTTTTTGTATGATGTTCTTTTGTGCCGTGCCTCCACGAGAGGGCCATCATGGCAAGCTTTCACAATATATCATACACCTCATCTTCTCGAACACACTGCTCGGATCTTACGTTAACTCCTGTATTAAAAGATACCCACCTATCCAACCATACCTTGCAGGGCGGATTGGACCAGTACTTTTTTTCTCTCGGTGGGATGGGTGTGATTAGTGTTTCCTGCAACTAAATAGTTAGCAACTGTCCTGCATACCAAGGGTGGTGAGCAGAAGCGCAGAATAAATATTCATCAGAATAATCATCCAGCGGGTTATCATCATTTGGTATCAGTCGAGAGGAAATCAAAACCCCACATTTTCTTTTTCTGGTATATCTACAATTGTGATGTCAATTCTTGCAATAATAGTAGCCATCCTGGTGAGCTCTAGCATTTGTATGGGTTTATTCATTAAGTACTTGATAGCTGAGTGATCGGTATGGACAAAAGTAGAATATATAGTAATGTAATGTCTAAATTTAATTGCATAAATTTGTAGAAATTCCTTCTGCAGTATAGTTGAGTTATTGAGGGGACATATTTTTACTGATGAAATATATAGCATAGGAGATGATCTTCTTCTTGTCCCAAAACAGCTCTTATAGCAGTATCTGGCGTCAGGAGGGATATGTGTGAAGGAAGTGTCAATCGGGGTCCCCACTCTAAGGATAGGGGTTGTATACACCTTATGTTTTAGTGTCTGAATGCTTCTTCATTGATTAATCCAATTAAATTAGGCATTTTTGATCAGTAAGCCAAACAGGGGAGGCTATTTTGGAAAAGTTTTGATAAAATCTTTGTAGTATCAGCATGTCCTAAAAAGCTTCTTACCTCTGTTTGGGTCTTAGGGTAGGAAGATTCTTAATGACTTCTATTTTGGATGGGTCTACCTGAATTCCTTGAGGCGAGATGAAATGGCCAAGCACTATCCCTTCAGTCATCATCATATGGCATTTTCTGTGCTTAAGGAAGAGTTATTGCTTGTATACATCTTTTAAGTACCTTCCTCAAAGGATTTATGCTAAGTGCTTCTTGAAAAGAAACACCATAAGGGTAAGTCATCCATAAAATTTCCATAGAGTCATTAAGCGTATCAGAAAAAATTCCTAAAACCCTCTCGAAGGTTGTTTGAGGTGCATTACATAGTCCAAATGGAAGAACTCTGTAAGCAAGGTTCTAAAGGGCTGGTGAAGGTGGTTTTGTCTTGATCTTGAGGTGCAATTTTTAATTTGGTTGTACCCACTAAAACAATCTAGAATGAGAAGAATTTATTACCTGACGGACTATCTAAAACTTGATCAATGAATGGCGATGGAAAGTGGTCTTCTGAGTGGCTTTTTTTAAAGCCCTGTAATCTACACCACCTCCATTTTTGCGTTTTAGGAACTATTACCAATGGAGACACCCATTCACTGTCTGACAGGATAAATGACCACATTAAATGAATTTTTGGAAGCTCTTCCCAGCCGGAGTTTCCTCTTAAGTTTGGGTTCATTCTTAGCTGGGGTTGGCCAGTTGGTAGAATGATATTCCTTAATATATATATTCTGTGAGTACATAGGTCAGGGAGATGCCTTTCATGTCTGTGTAGTCCCATGCGAAAGCTTCTTTATTTTCCAGAAGTAGCAGTTGTTGTGTTTCAGCATCCGTTAGATGAGGGTTTATATTTAATGTTTTGCGAGGTTCGATTTCAATTGGTATGCTTTTGGGAAAGATGGTTTTAGGCGTTTGAGGTGAGCTTGCTGAATCAAGATTTTCTGGGTTAGCAGACTCCATTACTGCAGTTAATTGATTGTGAATTTCCCAGTTGTAGCGGAGGATGGCTCACAAATAAAATTGTGAGCCATCCTCGGTGGAGTCTTCGGGCTTAAATCTTGTCCGATGGTTAGAAGAGGTTCAGGTAAGTTGATCCTCAAAGTCAACCCACACAGGGGATTATCATTATTGGGCAGGGGTGTGGCATGAGGGTAGAGGGTCCAAGGTTTTGTTTCGCGACCATTCCGAAATTGTCATTATTTTTGTCGACGGTGATAAAAAGCATCGGTATTATTTATTGCAGTCTACGCCCGGAGGTGGGGTGGCCCCCCAGCTTTTTTTTTGGGCTGCAATACTGTGAAATTGACTGGGTAGTTCCAAGATTCCGCAGAGATGCTGAGATCTTCGATGACACCTTCTGGTTTAATTGTGGATCGATCAGCCAACTCTAATATAGTAGGGTTTCTCACGACTTTGTCTTGTAATTGCTTAGCAATTGTAGGGTTTCACAAAGTCATGATATTTATGAAACGCACCAAGGTCTACTGGGACCACGAGGGATTATTGTTTTTTCAACTTGTACAGTGACAGTAGTGTGGCCAGGATCACCATATTTAAATGGGGGAGTCTTACGTCGTGTAATGGAACAAATCTCTCTCATAGCGTGTATTGACGGTAAAGGGGATCCTTGGTTTTCCTACCGGAGCTTTTGATGCAGATATCTCTCATTGTCCGGGCATATATGGGTGCGTCGCGGGTGCTTGTAAAAGGGGAATTTTTAACATATAAATTACGTAGTTCCCCTATAAGAGATTAAAGAAATTTTGGCGGTTGTTCGGTGTTGTTTTGAATTAAGGTTAAATGCTCATGAAATGGTGTTGTTTCAGCGACATTGTTGGAGGGATGATTGTACCTTTTCAGGTGCATCATTCTCCTACGTTTCCTCTTTGTCATGAGAGTTAACGTTAGCTATGGTAGGCTCCAATACTCTCCCAGATCGAAGATGTATATCATTGCATTGTCTTGAGGGGAGGGGAAAATTATTAGGCATTATAAACATCAGTACTTTCGGCGACTTTATTATTTGGGTTGGGGTTGGGTTGTACAGGTAGGTAGGGTCTTATTGCTTGGTTAGTGGGAGGAGTACCTGCTGGCGGCAAGGAGGAGTAGTTGGCCAGGAGTTAGGGTAACTGATTTTTGAAAGGGGCTTGTTGTCACTCACCAATTTTGATTCAACGATTTTTATTAAAAGTTTGTTGTTGTTGTGGAGCCAAGGGGATTGTGGAGGGATCAACAAAGGGGGTGTTATTTTGTTGCAGGGGTGGGAAAGTTTGTTGCGGATGGATGGTTCATTTGGATTTAGCATGTGCATCGTTTGAAGGGGGTAACTCATTTTATTATAAGCAAAATAATTAGCGATTAAATGGTACATTGAGTTCATACCTTGTCCTCGCGATTTCCATTGTCTCCTTTGAGTCATCAGCATAGACAGCTTCAGCTTCTTAGATCCGTTAGTTTGCAATGCTGCTTTACACAATACGTAAAGATGGACGGTTGAGTATCATGGTCTTTGTCCACGAGATAGTGCGGATAGTTTTCCCATCCAATGGACATTCTCTTTTTTGTCCTCAATGCAGAGACAAAAAGATGGACAAGGCTGCTTCTACTTTTGGGCAGTGCCATGGGGGCGAGGCAGGCATTTGGATGTGGAAATTCAAGTAAATTGCCTATCTCAGCTCTTGTTGCTCCTCCATTGGCTGATTTTTGTATTCTAGAATGTAGTGTCCCTGCTATTAGATCTATTTCTTGAAGCTCCTCATGAACATCTTTTGCTGGGGTCCCGACAATTACATCATATGGTTCATTGGATATATCCACTTTTCCAAGCATGTTCAGCATATCAGAGAGTCATCCCTTACTCCTTTTAATAAAATAGTTTTGAGGATGTCGCCACACATTGGGATATTTGGATCTTTGCAGATTGTGTGGTACTCTCTAGAAGTCTTCTAGATTCTCATCTTCTTTACGCATCATTTAAATAACTCCTCCTTCTTTTTCTCTTGTTCTGCCGGTAGTCCTGGTATTTGTTCGAAATTTCTGCTTCATTTGGTCCCATGATGTGATTACATGTTCTCCAAGGCTCATATAAACCACCTTAATGCATTTCCTTTTAGTGTTGATGGGAATAACTTTAGTTTCTACGAGCATTAGAACAATCATATCTTCTACACATTATATCAAACTCGAACAAAAATTCATCAGGATCTTCTGATGATAGCCTATGGAAATTTGGCAATGCTGAGGTGGGATATTTTTCATGGGAGCTGTTCCTAAAGGAAATCACCGGCGGAAATCCTAATGAATTATCCATCTTTACCTCTCGCCGAGGATCTACCTGCTCATGATGCAATCGTTCGTTGAAACTCATCCATATTTTCTTCTGTCTGCTCCCTAGCGCACTTGCTCTGTCCTCAATATCTCCCTTACGTCTTTTGAGCTGTCTCCGGACTCCAAACTTCTTTCCCTGTTCAAAAATGCTTTCGAGGAAATGAAGAACAAAATTCTTTTGAAGATTTGGTCGTTGGTCAGCAGATTCGAACTTGGATGTAATAATCGTCAATGAAGGTCTTTCTTCCTCCTTTTCCTTTTCCTTTTGCCACCTGTAAGGTTGGTGTCTTCCCAGGGTTTTGGGGTCTTTCATGCATTCTTTTTGGCAAAAAATCACAAATGCTTCAGGATCTGTAAACTATCTTCGACCTTGGTAAAATGTTGGTCACTATAATTTTACTTAATTAATTTTAAAACAACCAAGTGAAACATAAATTATCAGGGGAAGTCTTTTGTTTCAAAATAGCTTTCATACTATGTAGCCTCAATTTCAAAGCACTTAGTGTTGTAAATACGAAATCATTCTATCTAAACTTGTTGAAATGGACTGAAGCTCTGAATTTGCCATCCCAGGAAAGAGATCTCCCTCTTGCAATTCTTTATGGTTCAAATTAAGAATCTTGGATTACATTTAAAAATGATTGCAATGGGTAAAATTAACTATCTTGTAATCAGAACATGACCCTTACTCTCAGCAGAGGACTTCAGTACTAACATTCTTTCATGAAAGCAATAATGGAAAACAATAGCTCTATCTAGCAGAAGGGCGAAGCACTTAGTTCCTTCCTGTTTAATCAGGAACCTTGGGCCTTACTTCGATTTAGCACACTTGTGAGATTGAGAGTCTCTGAGAGAACAAAGGCGATTCGATTCCTTTCTTTCCTAGCGGGGATCTCCTAACCGATTGATTAACATGGGGAAAGTAAACAGGAATTAGGATTTTTTGGTTCTTTCCTTTATGAGAAGGAACCCTTAATAC
The DNA here is from genome assembly GCA_010110895.2 of Picea sitchensis. Lineage (NCBI taxonomy): Eukaryota > Viridiplantae > Streptophyta > Pinopsida > Pinales > Pinaceae > Picea > Picea sitchensis. The sequence continues at coordinate 4,167 of SNQJ01S0183771.1, read as the reverse complement.
AATCCCTGGCTAACACCTTGCAGAGGTAAAGGAAATCTACGAAAGACAAGGTGTTCGCGGTCCCTTCGGCAGGGAACCTTTAACCAAACCTCGGCTAGCACACTTGCGGGGTAAAGGGATTCCTAAGAATAAGGTGTTCTGCAGTCCATACAGGCGGCGGGGACTTTAACCAAATTCTACAGCTAGCACACTTGCAGGGGATAAAGGAAATCTACAGAAAACAAAGTGTTGCAGTCCCTTCACGAGTGGCGGGGACACAACCAAATCTCTGGCTAATAACAACTGCGAGGGAGAGAGATCTACTGAAGTCAGATGGTTAGATTCCTTCGTATGCGGCGGGGAACCTTTTATCAGGACCCTTGTCTAACATGGTAGAAATAAGAATGAATTCTGAGGGTCTGATATTTTAATCCGCTACGTAAATGCCATGAATCTTTAATCAAACCTCTGTTAACATAGAATCACCACACAAGTTGCTGATAAAAGAATTACAAGTTCTATTCAACTAAGGCGAGTCAGGTAGTGTTCGACAGCATAAAATCCATCAAACGGTGTTTCAGCAAATAATAGTCAAACGAAATATAAACAGAAACTAATTAACCACACTTCTAACTAAGGGGCGAATCTTGTGAAGAGGTGGGCCCTCCCTTCTCACAAAATTCCCTTGGAACGGGAGAAACTTTTAGAGACAGATTATCAAAGCAGTCTTCTATTCATATATTGAAATATCTCATTACAAATTGGAAGGTCGAGCCGCGTCGGCTTCTGGAGTTCTTGGTACATAAAAAGTTGGATTCCTCGAATGGTGATTCCTCCTCAATTTAAAGGGAAATCCATCGTCATGATGATACAAGGCTGATCTGGATCCTACACTAAATCAGGGATACTAACAAATCGGCATAGGGTCCTATTCTTATGCGAATGCTATCGGGGCTGGAGCCGAAGCATTGTTGTTGACTGGTGTAGCGACTTCTCATGGCTGCCGATGCTGTTTTCGGCATCGTGATTCACGAACGTTGACCACGTGAATCATGCCCTTTAGTACGTATGGAAGCCTTGTTGCTTAAAGCGTGGGAACAGATGTTTTCAACATGCGTGGCGGTCTCCTCGCATTGTCTCGACATGCGCGTTTCTGGAAGTGATTTGACGGCTGCGTGTTTCGGCAATGCGCGTCTGCATCTTGAACCGTATGGCTGCTTCGTGTTTCGGCATATGCATCCTCGAACGTATAGCGACTCCGTGTTTCAACGCTCCGGTTCAGCGGCGCTGGATAGTTACGTGTTTCAACCTTCTGACCTTGGAATACTATTATGAAGCCATGGACACTTATGCACTTCTAATCAATGGTTAGGTTCAAAGAAGTGAAATGTAAATTATTATGCAAAACAAATTAAACATATATAGTGATGAGAAAGGACGTTGTATACCTTGGTGATCAGATGAAGTGATAATATGAGTCTAAATATCGGTGATGAAGGGTATAATTATGGCAAAAAAGTATGAGCAAAAAAGGTACAATATATGAATACAGTACTGTTCTGAAAATATGAAGAAGGATCCCTTTTTTCTCTTTCCTTCATTGTACCGGTGGCTCCAAAGGCATGCGAATTCGTTGATCTCACAATGTGTCCCTTCAAACGGACGGTCCATATCGTTACCGCTATTTTTAGACTTGAAATGTACCGACTTCCTCGACCTCGTGACTCACGATTTCACAGAAGTCCCGATATCCCGATGCCTTCACAACTCTCGTTGGGATTTCTCCTCCTGTCATGGGGACTTAACTCCCTCGCAGCTCCATGCAGATTTAGCCCGGTTGTGGTGTTATGCGCGAATCTGACGGCTTCGAGATCAGATTCCCCATGCGCCAATAGACAACTCCCTTTGGGATAATGATAATTGCATGAACATTACGCGGTGTAAAAAATTCTCTCTTTGGCATGGTTTAAATTTGTATGGGTCTATTGTTCCTGGGATTTTTCATTATTAAAATTCACGGAGGCTAATCTGGGCAAGTATTTTACCATTCCCGCTTTACAACCTGAGTCTTCTAAATTTCCATTTTTGGTTGTGCATTGACAGTTCCTCATTTAGGTAAGTTCGAGATGAAGTAGTCCCTTTCAAGGTCTTGCAAGAGTCTTATTGCATTTTATATAGTATAATTCATGTACTTATTGAATCTTGCCAACTTCAAGCCTTGGATAGAACCTTCCCTCGACATTTTCATAGATTTCAGGTGTCTATTCTACCCGAAACCTCGTTGACAAGTAGTGCTCAAATAAAATTAAGTTATCACCTCTGTTTTTCGTGCTTAATAGCTTTATCAAGCTGCTTTTAAGGGTAGCCATTTTGTGGAAGTGATCCTTCAAACTATCTGGTTTGTTACCACTATTTTAAAGGGTGTTCCTTTTAATATTCAGACTAATACTGTATTATCCATTTATGATCGAGTTAAAGGGTATTACCTAAAGCGGTTGCATATATGAGACATTTGCTTGGATAATGTAGGGGTGCTACGTTGAGTATATTTCCTGATACTCTATCAGTCATATCGGGTCAAGCTGGATGTTGCTTGACACAATCTATTTAAGAAATAAATTGATGTGTTTGTTTGTAGGTTAAGTGTGGATGGAGTTAGCTCTTGGGGTTTGGCCCTTAGGCCCAGATTTGAACTAAGACGCTCTGATACCAAGTTTAACAACCAAATAAATTTAAAACATCACATTATTTCATAAGCAATTTATTTAATAAACTAAGACAATAACTTCACTTAACGCAATATTGGTTTTCATAACAACAACTTGGTAACCGTTTAATAATGAATAAATGATTTCATGGCAGAATGAAACAAATACATAATTTAACAATTTACGTGGTTCTGATGCTAATTTTTGTTGCCTGGCTGCCTTGTTGTTGCCTTCCTGCTACCTGATACACAGTCCAACTCTGCCACAAAAAAAGAATAACTGCCCAAAATCTACTGTCCTCTCTGCCAACTAGGTAAACTACCTAGCTCGAGGATATTTATGGATATCCTTGCCCTCCATGCCCAAAACCTCCCACAATCTGGTGCCTCAACTGATCAAAATGCCACTGCCAGAAACTCTCTGCTCCCCTGCCGTCAAACAGTCCTCAAATCCACCCCGTCTCCTCTGGAGTCCCTCCACGTCAACCTCCCTTTTTCCTCCTTCACTGACTCATCCCTTTACTCCCTTACCTGCCCTCGTCAAGGTCCCTGATCCTTCCTTTAATATTTTGTCCTCTCGGGATTAATAGGTTATTCCTTGTTGGGTACGTAACCTTTTATAACATATATTATTAATCTCTTAAATTTATTACACATGTCATCAAATGTAATCTGTAGTTAAATTATTAATTAATTAATCAAAATTATAACATTTAATTGGTGTGAAACTTACTTAATTAATATCAGTGAATTCAATCTTTTTTAAATTAATACCTTGTTAAGACAATTAATCCCCTAATTAATTTTGACTTTATAGTCTTAAATCATTTATCAATTCCTAATTAATTTTGACTTTATAATTCTTAAACATTTATCCAACCAGGGTCGTTACAGGACTTTATTACCGGCTTACCCATATCCGAGAATAAATCAGTCATAATGGTGGTTGTGGATCGCCTTTCCAAGTATGCTCATTTCTGCTCTCCTCAACACCCATTTACTGCATCCACGGTGGCTCAACTTTTCATGGACCAGGTCTTCAAGCTTCATGGCATGCCGCACTCTATTGTTTCTGATCGTGACCCAACTTTCACAAGCAATTTTTGGCAAGAACTGTTTAGGCTACAAGGCACCCAATTGCATCTCAACTCAACTTATCATCCTCAGACTGATGGTCAAACGGAAGTTGTCAACAAGTGTTTGGAAACATATTTGAGGTTTTTTTCCTCTGAAAAACAACATCAGTCGGCTCAATGGTTACCCCTAGCCGAATGGTGGTACAACACTTCCTACCATACAACTACTCGCATGACTCCTTTTGAAGCGGTATATGGATAGAATCCACCTTCAGTTCTCTCATACTTACCGGGTACCTCGAAGGTCTAGGCGGTTGACCAAACACTTACAGTTCGAGAGGATATTCTTCATACCCTTAAAGAGAACTTGGTCATGGCACAGAATTGCATGAAGCAGCAAGCAGA
>SNQJ01S0183769.1:0-18953 GCA_010110895.2 Picea sitchensis | reverse complement strand
ACCTCTTTCTTCACATGCATACAAGAGAAGAATAAACCAACCTTTTTCCGGACGGCTGAAGTAAATCCTCCGTTGAATTTCTTGTCCTTTTTCCGCTGCTGCTCCTTCCACAAAGCTTCCTGCAATCAAACAATACTATGCATGCATGCTACTGATCTATTATATGGTTAGAGATAAAAACATAAATCAAATATCATATATGAGATTCATGTATGCGGGACGGGAAAAGTATCTTTTTTCATTAGCATCAATACAAATCAACTTACAATGATTTCTGAGGTCGGTCACCGTTCCACGATTCTGATCCTAGGCTCTTCCTCTTCTTTTTGTCCTCCAACTGCTGCTTCTTGAGTTTCTCCTAAAGCTTGAGGCAAAGCTAAAGGGTTGGGACAAAACTGGCTTGGCAATTTGGCAGAGTTCCTTTACTATCTTTTTTCCTCCTCTGACTAGTACCCCTACCCCTCCTTTTATAGGCTAGGAAGAGCTAGGGTTTTAGTCGAACTCTCGGCCATGCATGGCGGAGAGTTTCAGTTAACTGACAAAAATCCCTGAGTCTCGGCGGAAACTTCTCTGATTTTTTGCATTGTTAGGTACTCGCGGGCTGTTTTAGGCTAGCCCGCGGATACCCGCGTGCAGTAAGAGGACAACATGAATTCCGGTCTTGACAAAGCCGAGTCGTGGAAACTGATTTTTGCATTTATTGGGTACTTCGTAGTGTTTGGAAGCTGTAGCGGATGCAGCGTCTGAGTAAGAAGGGCAATGGCCGGATGCGGCCAGTGAAGTGGGAAGCGGGTTCCTTGTTACAAAGTGGTTTTGAGGAATTACCGGTATGGCCGCGTGCAGTAAGAGGACAGCAAGCGGATGCCCGCGCCCAGTGAGAAGTTAGGGCGCGGGTTCCTTGTTTTTAAGTGGTTTTTGAGGAATTACTCAGCATGGCTTTGGCTAGGAAGAGGCATGAGTTGGCCTGATGTCAGGTAAACCTGTATGGTGCATTTTAGGGTTATAACAGCGGCATTTTCACAATTACCTTCATTTTTGTTTTCACGACTGTAAGCGTGAAAACTTGGTCTTTTGAAGTCACATTAAAATCATTATTGAACTGTCGTTACCCTCCTTGTCGATATGCCCATTGCGCTTACATTTTACTTATCACTATGCAATTTGCAAAGACCTTTTGATCTGTACTCTTTGGACATTCTTAGATTGATTGTGTGACTTTGTCTTATTGAATTGCGATGCATTAGCATTTGGATTTATTTGTCCTTTGATTTGATTGACCATTGGTTTCATGAAAAAATATAGGTGTTATGGTTAAATCCTTCATATATATCTTTTAATATGATACCTATGATCGTGTTTTCAAAACTATTGGTATGTTGATTATATGAAGACCCATTGGCACATTGGTTAAACTCTTGATATGAGTTGTTACAATACATTGGCGCATGGTCAAAACATTCGTATTGGTTTCGATTTGTAAGTTTGGTTTAAAACTATGGCTTAACGTTCCATTACGCACGTTGGTTTATACACTTACCATTGATTTCATTGGTTGGGAAAGTAACATGATTGTTGAACTATACTATAGTGGGTTGAACAACTATAAGTCGACAGTTGTACCTTGGCAATAACTATTATGCATGGTAGAGATAAGATCCACCACCTTCGCACGATGACATTAATGTCTATCACTTATCCCTATTTTACCTCTGCTTAGTCGAGTAACCCTTCATGCACCCTGCTCCTGTGTATGCTATGACCCAAACCCTGGCTCGTTCACCGTGTGCTCAACTCCATGGCACCGGTGGTGCGAATCGAGACGAATGGTAGCCAAGCCTTGCTACTGTTCGACAATGCCCGGAAAGACTTTGAGGATAACGGTTGGCTCACCTTCGTGCAAATGTTTGAGGGTTTTAATCTAGCTGTGGCACAACAATTTGTCCTGACTTTTGATGGTTGTAGAACCAAGGTGGGTGAAATTCAGTTGGAAATCAATGAGGAATTTATTAGTTCTGCTACAGGGTTACCTGCCATGGGCCAACGTTGGTTCAAAAATTCGAAAGTGGAAGAGGTTCCATGGCCAATTATGTTCATCTCGCGAAAGGTCACATCTTGTGACAGAGGTATGCCCATATCCATGCTTAAACCATGATGGCATGGCCTTTTGATAGTAGTTAAACAATTCGTGACCTGTGAGGGTCGATATGGACTCGTTTTTCTCTACCACCTGCGTTTGTTAATGAATTTTATGGGATAATCGTTGAATATGCCCTTTTACTTCTAGCGTAGCCTATATAAAATGTCGAAAAGGTTTAAAAGGGAGAAGGCTGATAGTAGCCTGTTCCACCATGGATTAATTAGACTTATAATTGTTCATCACCTGAGTCTCCATGGTGATAGCTGGTGAGCTTTTATTGCTCGAAATGGTTTTGATGATACAGACCCTATCCAGGTTGACAAGCCTATGATTAACGAAGCTAAGGTCGAGCCACCCGTGCCCTTCCACATCCTACTGCCCTCTCCTAAGCCCTCGGTCGACCCTGATAATGACTTACCCGATGCTATAACCGAGAAGGCTGAGGCTATTAAAAAGCCCGTAAGAAAAAAGGCCAAGGAAAACCCTATTGTTGATGCCAAGGGTAAAAAGAACGCTCGGCTTATCTCGAGAATGTCTAGGAATAAGCCTAAACCTAGTGTTGAGCAGAAGCCCATAGTCCTTAGTGAGGATTCAGACTCTGACATAGAATGCTTCCTAGCTAGTGAGTACACTTACTCACAGGGTTTGTGCTCCAAGCCACCTTATGATTTCGTTTCCAATCTTCCCCCTAGCCTAAATAATAATCCTAGTTACCCCGGGATCAAACTACCTAACGAAACCCTCGGCAATGTAACCAAACCCTCACCTGCACTTTCGAAGCCAGCACATTCGTCCTGTGACCAATGTGATGTTTGGTTGGAACGATACTATTTGGACGTTCCCCTGCTTCAATCGAAAATCCAATCATTGGAAAATCAAGTTGCAGTTTTGACCAGCCAAAGAGACAAACTCCAAGCAACCGATAGGAAGCAGAGAACCACTGGTTCCATCATTTTCAAGAATGTTGAATCGGCCACAGCCGTTGTCAACTCCAAAATGTCATGATCGAGCTCTCTACTCGCCATACAGGTATGAATTTCGAAATTGTTCTAGTTGTGTGAATGATCAGGGTTAATATAATGATTTGAATTTTGTTTTCAAATAGCTCTGTCTGTCATTCAAAATGGCTCTGTCATTCGGTGTTCATCCTGTACATTGTTTCACTTTGCTAAAAATAAATGAAATTTCGATTTGGATATATGATTTGCTCATTCCCAGTTTAGCCACTGATAGATTTTTATCGGATTTGATTGGTTTTCGATTGGATTTGATTTGATTGTTGGTCTGATTGAGTTAACTAAATTGATAGTTTGCTTTCGATTGGATTTGTTTTTATCCAATTTGAACATGAAGTTTTTCATGCTAGATTTAGAATATGATCATGTTTTGATTTGATTTCGTTATGGTTAGTTTGTATTGCTATGATTGTCAAATGATTTCATGAGTTTGGTTGTTACGATCTTTTAATATGATGTTCCATATAATATTCTAAAAACAGGAATACAACTCTGTTCGATTTCAATTTGGAAAGAACGACTCTGTTTTTATGGAAACAATACTCTCACTTAAGCCTGTACAAACATGCCCAAATCATAGAATGGTTTCGATTCACGACAACGATATTAAACCCTATCCGTTTGATTCGCTTGAATGGATTCCTATGTATCTTCAGTTAGTAAGATCGATTTTATGAGTTGTATTCGTATAAAAAATAGACTTGATTACAACTCTGTTAATTTTAATTTTAAAACGAGTTTGTTAACTCAAATCGACCTATGTTATTGCTGTCAAATTCGTATGAGGAAATTCAGGTAATAGTCGTTTCAAAATGCATTCAAGAAATGATCTCGTGAATGATTTTGTCTGCCCCAATTTGCAATAGCAAACGATCGACCAATTCTTACGAACTCTGTTACCAATTGATTGATCCTGTTATGATTTCATCTACGTGCCAGTTTTGATTTAGTTCGCTCATGGCACAGATCGTTTGTTATGACAATTTGAAAATGATCTTGTTTGGATTCGGTCGTATCTCCTGTTGATGAGGCAGCATAACAATTGCTTGCCATTTGTTTTAATCGATTTCAATTTGATATGGAACGATTTCATTACTGTTCGATATTATACTGCTCACCCAATTTTGTGGTAACAAACGAAACAGAGTACCTATCTCTGTAATCATTTGATTGATCTTGGGCTTGTTTGATTTAAAAATGGTATAACAATTTCAATTTCAATGATTTGTTTTCAAATAGCTATTGGATGTTAATTGAGTTTAATTCTTTAAAAGATTTTGAATTGATTCTAATGCTGATTCTATGTCTTATTTAGACCAACTACAAAATCTTAGCTACAGAATCGCAAGATTCTGTAGCTAGTCTATAGAATTAATTTTTTTATCATTTTATCAATAAAATATCCTTCTAACTTGTCCATTTTTTACCCTTTCCAGGTACATCCAAATTACATTGGACATACTGGACAGTTTAGGAGATATTTGTGTGATTTAAGTTTTTTTTAGGTTCCTAGTTTAGTCAGACTTGGGATATCTTCCGAGATTTTATGTAAACAATTTTGATAACTTCCATAGGGATTTTTTACCCTGTGGAATGTCTTTAAATACTTATTATTTTTTGTAATAAGGAGCATCCTCACTTGTGGGAGAACCAGGCTATGGATTTCTAATACAAACTGAGACAAGAGTTGATGTTTTTGCTACAACTTTCGCTTTTCATAATATCAATCTTTTGTTTCAAGTTTATGCATGACGTTTGCAGTTGATTATAGACTACTTTAGCTATCATAGTCTATTGCAGAATGATGTGATTTAATTAATGTGATCCATGTCTGATTTCTTTCAATATTTAAAAATACAATAATTACTTTATTCAGTTAATGAATGACAGATTTCTCTTCTTCATCAATTGAATTATTTTCTATAAGTCTTTTCATACAGGTTTATCTAACTGTGAAGATTTATAAATCATAAGACTGTTGTAACTTTTATGTCTTGTTTGTCTTGTAATCATAATTGAAGAGCATTGTAGCTATCGTTTATGAGAAGCTCCTGGATAATTCGGTGCGGGTTTCCTCCCTCCGATCAACTAAGACAATCATCATACACAGGACAAATCTGGAGTGTTTCTAGGTCAGTTTGTAATTGATTTTTTAGTTTGTTTAGTATAATTTAAGTAGTTTAGTTAGATATATGTTTAGTTAGATGTGTAGTTAGAATTAGTATATTAGTGTTTGGTTTAGTTAGTTCTTTTTTTTGTTTTATTTCTGTTCATAAAATTATAAAATCAACAAAAATATCTTTCTCTGTCTTTGGGCAGTATGCAAATGAGTTTTTTAAGGTTTTATTTAAATCTGTAAATTGTAGATATTGTACATTTTGTGAATAAGATTTATTTATGTTAGTTAGATAGTTAATTAGTTAGAGTCAGTATAGTAGTAGTTAGTAGATTGTGTACATAGAATAGTTAGATTAGTTTAGTTTGTTTTAATAGTTAGTTTTTGTTAGATTAGTTTATTAGTTTGTTTAATAGTAAGTTTTAGTTAGATTAGTTAGTTTAGAGTAGTTTTCTTTTTGTTTTCTTAGAACTTAGATCGGCTAACGGAGCTGCTAAAACCGTCAGGGTGGTTCATCCCAAACGGCTTGGGTTATTAGACAACCCCGGATCGGTTCCACTCTCTCAGTTGACGGACGATCAATTTCGCCCGTCAACAAATGGTACTAGGAGGGCCTGAATTTAATTAATGGCACGAGGCGGTTGCAAGACCCCTCCACCACCTAATCGCTCACCTATAGTGACTAGAAGCCATTCAAATGATAATATTCCCCTTCAAACAACAACTACTTCAACTGACGATCCATAGATCGCAGTTGAGCCAACAACCCCTAATCCTACAGGTGGTGACATACAAGAGATTGTCCGTCAATCTCTTTTTAAAACACATAGTGCCTTAGCCCGTTTGAGGCAACCAAACCGTCTGTGGGGCCAATCTTTGGATTTCTCCGATATCCGAGAAATATTATGTGACACTAACCTCACTGTGAATCCTTCAGATCCAATTTCAAATCCTGCTACAGGAGGATCTGGGATACCCCCTTCACCACCTCCATCATCTCCTCCCTCTTCTGGAGAAGATTCCTCTGACGAAGGCAATTCCCCTTCTTAGCCTTCCACACCCACTACCTCAATGGAAAATCAGAACAACCCTGCTAGACCTTGGCTTGATTAGGATGCCGTAGCCGTACCTGGAGCTCAGCATCCTTTACCTAAACATCCAGAGAAATAACTTCCCAAGTTTGATCCTGACTCAAAACAGATCGCTGAAGATCACATTAAAAAGTTTATGTTAGCCATAAGACTCCGCAATGTCGAACATGGAGACGTTGTCTGTAGGTTGTTCCCGTATACTTTCGAGGGTAATTCATCCACATGGTACTTTTCCCAACAACCCCATACCATCGTGTCTTGGGAAAAGTTTGAATCATGCTTTTTGGAAAAGTTCGGAGACGGTAAACCTCCAGAAGTCCTAGTCATGGACCTTTCTAGCTTGAAAATGAACCCAAAAGAAAAAGTTAAAGACTTTAATCAAAGATTCTTAACACTTAAAACCCAAATCCCTACGGATTCCATGCCTGCTAAGAGTCTTATAATAGCATACTACACTAAAGATTTGCATCAAGGCATAGCTATATGGGTTAAACGATCTAAGAAAGCCACGTTGTTAGAAGCCTTCGAGGAGGCCAGCCAGATTGAAAAAGACATACTTAGTCTTAAAGACTCTACTAGAAATGAAACTGAGACTAGTTCTTCTTCCAAAAAGAAGATTGAAATCCTCCCCAGACCCACTCAAAGTAAAACACAACCTGAAAATTCTGATTTAGAAAACTTAACTAAAGTTGTTCAAAAACTGTCAAATCAAGTTACAGACTTGAAAAGGTCAACCGAAGAAGCTTCCTCGAGCAAAGGACCTTACAAACCCCCGTTTCGGAAGCCTTTTCCCACCAACCGACCTAACCCAACCACCGAAGGCCTAAATCTAGAAAGTTTGCAATGTGCCCTTCAAACAATTCTAGAAGCCCATGATAACTTGATGCCTCCTGAGATTCCTGAGGAGGTATTTGAACAAGAGACAGTTCAAGAAGAAGAGTCTTCTTCAAACATATTTGGACACTTCTCGGATAGCATATTTCAAGCTAACTTCGAGACAGTACACCCATACAATACCAGGAGTAAGACAACAAACAAGCCTTCTTCCAGAAACGCTACAACTTCGCCTCCAAAGCAATCTAAATCAACTGAGACTAAACAGAGTAATGTGAACCCCAACATAGATTATGATGTAGTTGAAGATATTAAAAAGTTAAGGGCTAACATTTCTATTTATGAATTATTGAACTTTCCATTTCTGCTTCAAAAGATGTTACAAAATATCTCGGAGAATGACAAAAATGGTAATTCTAATGGTAACAAGGTTGTGCAGAACAAAGTTCCCCAGAAGACTTCCACTAAAAACAATCCCGATCCTCAATATAAAGGGAGCCTTCCTGTAAGTAATGAAAATAATGTAAATAATTTAGATAAAGTAGCCGTAGAAACTGCGAGTAAAAAGCCACAAGCTACTACTCTTAGTACTCGCAAAAATGTACCTCCTTTCCTATTAACTTTCGAGATCTTTAATAGAAACGTGCACAATTGTATGGTAGACTTAGGAGTGTCATCTAATGTGATGCCTTGGTCTGTCTTCCAAAAGATTAACACTGAAGTTGAACCCTCAACTTTAAAAATTATACAACTTGATCGGACAAATGTCAAAGTTATAGGCGAACTAAAGAATGTACTTATTAGATTATCGTCTAACCCCAAGGTTCATCAAGTTATTGATATAATTGTTGTGGATATTCCATAAGTGTATGGTCTATTTTTGAGCAGGGACTGGTCGGAGAAGCTACATGGTTATTTCGCGACAGATTGGTCCCATTTATGGCTTCCAGAGAATGGCAAGCCTAATAATATCAAAGTAAATCATGAGCACTACCTTAAGTTTATGGTCACAGATTTGAACAATCCCAATGAACCGTATACACCTTCTGTTGATTCACCTAAAGTACAAGGAATGGACACCTTCTTAGGCAATTTCATGTCCGAGGCTTCACCTATCACCAATCCAGAACAACAGTCCGAGATTGTAGCATATACGTAGCCAACAGCTTCTACGCAATGGTCCCATGTACCCTATGCAAATCAAATTTGGTCTCTTTATTTCGACAGATCAAAGTCCAAAGAAGGAGCTAGCGCAGGCTGCGTCATTATCGATCCGGCAGGTAACAAAACATTGATAGCATGTAGGTTGGAATTTGAATGTACTAACAATACTGCAGAATATGAGGCTTTACTGCAAGGTCTCAGAAAAGATTCGGATATGAACATTCAAAATTTAACTGTCTTTGGCGACTCTGAAATAGTGGTTAGACAGGTAAGAGATTCTATCCACTGTCTGTCTCCACATCTCAAAAGCTACCAGTCTGAGGTATGGAATTTAATGAATAAATTTTCTTCTTTCAATATAAATTCTATTCCTAGATTGAATAACTCTGAAGCAGACTTATTAGATAATGTATCTTCTAAACTTCTTCCTGTAGAAGGCTTGTCCCCAGATGCATTCTCCGTTGAGCTGTCGTTTCGGCCATCCATTCCTGACAACATCACAAACTGGAGAGTATTTGACGACGATCAACAGATTATTAACTTTCTGCACATGGAAAAAAACTTTCAAGGCGTGGTGATAGACGAACACACACACGATGACAATTTGCGCGATTTCACGGTAATACCAGATTTGAGAACTCCTGAATCTTCATTGGATATGGTAAACTCGATCCCTAAATCTGTAATTAGATTAGAGAAGTTTTATGATTCTCAAGATAAATTTAAAAAGATGGTCAATTGTAAAACCAACAGTTCCTCATTATCTTATGAAAAAGTAAACTTAGGAACTAATGAAAATCCTCAGTGCATTAATCTAGGGTTGGGATGTTCTCAACAAGAAAAAGATGCATTCATTAAATTGTTCAAAGAATTTAAAGATGTCTTTGCATGGACGTATGATGAGCTTAAAACTTTTGACCCTAACATTATACAACATGTCATTCCGATGAAGCCCCAAACCTCACCCTTTCAACAAAAACTGAGGAAAATGCATCCTAAACTCGAACCGACCGTTCAAAAAGAATTGAATAAGCTCCTAAATGCTAAGATAATTTTTCCTGTTAGACATACTTAGTGGGTTTCTAACCTTGTCCCAGTCCGGAAGAAAAGTGGGGAAATCCGACTCTGCATCGATTTCTGAAACCTTAATAGAGCGTCTGATAAAGACAACTATCCTGTCCCGCCCATGGAAATGATCCTTCAACAGGTATCTAGTTTTGAGAGGCTATCCTTGCTGGATGGTTTCTCTGGATACAGCCAAGTCCTGATGTCTCCACCAGACCAACTTAAAACTACCTTCCGTACTCCGTGGGGCACTTATGTTTATCGTAAAATGCCCTTTGGATTGATTAATGCCGGTGCCACTTTTTAGAGAGCAATGGACATTGCTTTCCGAGGCTTAATCAATCAGTCCGTTATAGTTTACTTAGATGATGTGACTGTATTCTCTAAAAACAAAAACAATCATCTGGCTCATTTACGAGCCGTCCTACTGCGATGTCGCAAATACGACATTTCCTTGAATCCCAAAAAATCCATCTTTGCAGTAGAACAGGGTAAACTCTTAGGATTCATTGTGTCTAGTGAAGGGATGATTATTAACCCCGAAAGGACTCAAGTCATCGCAAAACTTCCCCCTCCTACATCCAAAAAATCTATGCAGTCTTTTTTTAGGCCAGATTAACTTCGTGAGAAGATTCGTCCCTAGTTTCTCCGAGATGGTCAGGCCTTTACATAATTTGATTAAGAAAGACACCCAATATCACTGGGGACCCCTGAAAAAGCAAGATTTTAATGCAATAAAGAAGGCCATAATAGATGCTCCGTCTCTCATGAGCCCAGATTTTTCTCAAGACTTTACACTCTACACTTTTGCTTCTGTCCGTTCCTATGCCGCCATCCTAACCCAAAAGAATGTCGAGAACAATGAAGTACCCATTGCCTTTATGAGCTCTGCTTTCAAAGGCGCTGAACTTAATTACCCAACGGTAGATCGACAAGCCTACGTAGTTTTCAAAGCAGTTAAGCACTTTCGGTCCTATCTTTTCAAGTCAAGGACGAAAGTCATTGTCCCCTACCCAGCCGTGAGGAACCTGTTAATGCAGAAGGAGCTAGGAGAAAATAGAGCTAACTGGGTCACCTCCTTGCAGGAGTACGATTTAGAAATCACCCCATCTCAGATAGTGAGAGGCCAAGGACTATGCAAGTTAGTTGCTGATTCAGCAAGAGGACAACAAGAAGAAAGTGATACGTCAAACCTAGGACAACGTGATCAAAGTTTAATCTATTGCGCACAAAACCCTGTTAGTCCTTGGTACAGCGATTTAAGATTCTGTCTTGAACATGGGTCAGCCCCCTGTCACCTGGATCCCACTAAAAGAAGAGCGTTGAGATTAAAGTCTGCCTCCTTTCATCTGGTTAATGGTATCCTGTTTCGTCAGAGTTTTGACGAAGTACTGATGCGCTGTCTTGAAAAAGATGAAGTAGAAAAAGTCTTGCTAGAGTTGCATGCAGGAGAAGCTGGTGGTCATTTTGGTGGTGACACCACTGCCCATAAGGTTTTAAGAGCCGGTTATTAATGGCCCACGCTTTTTAGAGATGCCCATGCTTTGTGTCGTAAATGTATCATTTGTCAGAAATCATCAGGGCGGTTACAAAAACCAACCTTTCCTTTGCAGCGCAATTCAGTAGATGCCCCTTTTCAGCAATGGGGCCTTGATATCATAGGTCCAATCAACCCTCCGTCCTCGCAACAGCATAAGTTTATTGTGACAGCCATAGATTACTTCACCTAATGGTATGAAGCTGTTGTGTTAAGAACTGTCAACACCAGTCAGGTAATTGCCTTTCTAAATTCGAATATTATTACTCGTTTTGGTATCCCTGACTGTTTAGTATTCGATAATTCTTCTTACTTTTCCTCTCTTGAGATAAGCGAGTTCTCTTTGGAAAAAAGAATTAAGCTGAAGTATTTTGCTAGCTATTACCCCCAGGGAAATGGATTGGCATAATCAACAAACAAGAACTTGATCAAAATCATCAAGAGAACGGTGGTTGAAAATCACAAAAACTGGCACAATGCGTTGCTAAACGCGCTGTGGTCTGATAGGGTAACGCCAAAAGATGTTGTAGGTAACTCCCCCTTTTTTCTCATTTATGGCAGAGAAGCAATTCTGTCACCTCACATTCTCCTTCCTTCACTTCAGTTGTCACAGAAAGTCCAAGAAGAATATTGTCCCCCTTTGGAAAACCGAATTAATGCTTTGATGAAACTAGAAGAGGTAAGAGCCCAGCTAAACGTAAGTTAGATCAACATCAACAATTGGTTAAAAGCTGGTTCGATTCTAACTCTGCTTCTGATAGGAATTTTGAAGTAGGTGATCTCATCTTGAAGTGGGACAAACCACACGAGGGAAAGGGAGAGCACACAAAATTTCAAAATTTGTGGCTTGGACAGTTTTTGATTGCTGAAAAGTTGGGTCCCAGTTCTTTTTAATTGCAGAATCTAGAAGGGTAGCCTGACACCTACCCGGTGAATGGCCAAGCCCTGAAAAGATACTTTGCTTGATGACAACCCTTGTATTTTATGTACATATTTTACTTTTGTTTGGCTTTTCATTTTCTTTTTGTTTTTGATTTTTCTTTGAATTTATCAACTTGTGTTTTTTGAAATACACATACCTGTACACTGAGCTATTCAGACTAATACAATAGAAAATTTCTTCACTAAAACAACTTCTAAGAAAATTTGTATAAACATCAATGGAATATTTCTGAAATTTATATATGTGTTGGAAAAGTCTCTTGTTCGAAAGAAGATGACTGATTTTGATCTCTGAGTAAAGCTTGTCATGATCATCTATTATCTTTTTACGTTATCCCTATTCTGTAAAGGAATGACTCAGAGGATGTCTCCCTGCCTGAGGAAGTTGTTTTTGTAAATAAAACATTTCTGGATCTAAATAAAGGACAGTTCTAAAAAATTCTGATGAGGTCTAAAAAAATATATTAAAATATCATGATTTTCAGCGTCACCCCGCTCAACTATATATCTATAAAAAACAAAACAAAATAAATTATTAATAGAGCTGTGGGAAGTGATTGTAAACTCGTCGGGATACTGAACAGGTCTGCTGGCAGTGGGTAAATGCATGCATGGAGCCAATGCAACTTCGTCGGGGTACTAAACAAGCCCGCTGGTAGTGAAGCAATGTCGGGTATATGAAAATTTGTAAATAAGAATCCTCTTAATGTCCTTTATTCTGATCCAAAACTTCTTGGCAGGATACAGATGTCAGAGTGGGTTAAATGGCAACCCTGTTGAGGCCATGGACGCCTGCTGGCAGCAGTGGCTCTATCAAAAGTATTGGAGATTTTATCTTTAATATCGTGATTCGCTTGTCTTAAGGCTGTTATCAGTTTTCATCTTTTAAAACACTGCTGGAATAATTGGTTAATGATGATGTTTATACGCTTTCCTGGTTGTTATTTTTGAGTTGGAATTATCTTTGCTGTCCTAATTTGAATTTGTTCCTTTTGGCAGAGATAACTAATTCTACCAGTGTGTCGCCATTGTTGGCAGCCAATTCACATTTTTCCACTGTCTTATAAGCTGCCTACACCAATGTTTTGAAAACATCAATTTTCGTCGCAACTTTTAAATAAACGACACTTTTATTTTTTGCGACATTTGCACAATTACCTTCGTTTTTGTTTTCATGACTTTAAGCGTGAAAACTTGGTCTTTCGAAGTCGCATTAAAATCATTATTGAACTGTCGTTACCCTCCTTGTCGATATGCCCATTGCGCTTACATTTTACTTATCACTATGCAGTTTGCAAAGACCTTTTGATCTGTACTCTTTGGACATTCTTAGATTGATTGTGTGACTTTGTCTTATTGAATTGCAATGCATTAGCATTTGGATTTATTTATCCTTTGATTTGATTGACCATTGGTTTCATGAAAAAATATAGGTGTTATGGTTAAATCCTTCATATATATCTTTTAATATGATACCTATGATCGTGTTTTCAAAACTATTGGTATGTTGATTATATGAAGACCCATTGGCACATTGGTTAAACTCTTTATATGAGTTGTTACAATACATTGGCGCATGGTCAAAACATTGGTATTGGTTTTGATTTGTAAGTTTGTTTTAAAACTATGGCTTAACATTCCATTACGCGCGTTGGTTTATACACTTACCATTGATTTCATTGGTCGGGCAAGTAACATGATTGTTGAACTATACTATAGTGGTTTGAACAACTATAAGTCGATGGTTGTACCTTGGAAATACCTATTATGCATGGAAGAGATAAGCTCCACCACCTTCGCACGATGACATTAATGTCTATCACTTATCCCTGTTTTACCTCTGCTCACTCGGGTAACCCTTCATGCACCCTGCTCCTGTGTATGCTATGACCCAAACCTTGGCTCATTAACCGTGTGCTCGGCTCCATGGCACCGGTGGTGCGAATCGAGCCGAACGGTAGCCAAGACTTGCTACTGTTCGACAATGCCTGGAAATACTTAGAGGATAATGGTTGGCTCACCTTCGTGCAGAGGTTTGAGGGTTTTAATCTAGCTGTGGCACAACAGTTCACCCTGACTTTTGATGGCTGTAGAGCCAAGGTGGGTGACATTCAGTTGGAAATAAATGAGGAATTTATTAGTTCTGCTACAGGGTTACCTGCCACGGGCCAACGTTGGTTCAAAAATTTGAAAGTGGAAGAGGTTCCATGGCCACTTCTATTCGTCTCGCGAAAGGTCACATCTTCTGATAGAGTTATGCCCATATCCATTCTTAAACCACGATGTCATGACCTTTTGATAGTAGTTAAACAATTCGTGACCTGTGAGGGTCGATATGGACTCGTTTTTCTCTACCACCCGCATTTGTTAATGAATTTTATGGGATACTTGTTGAATATGCCCTTTTACTTCCAGCGTAGCCTATATAAAATGTCGAAAAGGTTTAAAAGGGAGAAGGTTGACAGTAGCCTGTTCCACCATGGATTAATTAGAATTATCATTGTTCATCACCTGAGTCTCCATGGTGATAGTTGGCAAGATTTTATCGCTCGAAATGGTTTTGATGATACAGACCCTGTCCAGGTTGACAAGCCTGTGATTAACGAAGCTAAGGTCGAGCCACCCATGCCCTTCCACGTCCTACTGCCCTCTCCTAAGCCTTCGACCGACCTTGATACTGACTTACCCGACGCTATAACTGAGAAGGCTGAGGCTATTAACAATCCCGTAAGAAAAAAGGCCAAGTAAAATCCTACTGTTGATGCCAAGGGTAAAAAGAACGCACAACTTATCTAGAGAATGGCTAGGAATAAGCCTAAACCTAGTGTTGAGCAGAATCCCATAGTCCTTAGTGAGGATTCAGACTCTGACATAGAATGCTTCCTAGATAGTGAGTACCCTTACTCATAGGGTTTGTGCTCCGAGCCACCTTATGATTTCATTTCCAATCTTCCCCCTTGCCCAAAGAATAATCCTAGTTACCCCAGGATCAAACTACCTAACGAAACCCTCGGCAATGTAACCAAACCCTCACCTGCACTTTCGAAGCCAACAAAATCGTCCTGTGACCAATGTGATATTTGGTTGGAACGATATTATTTGGACGTTCCCCTGCTTCAATCGAAAATCCAATCATTGGAAAATCAAGTTGTAGTATTGACCACCCAAAGAGACAAACTCCAAGCAACCGATAGGAAGTAGAGAACCACTAGTACCATCATTTTCAAGAATGCTGAATCGGCCATAACCATTGTCAACTCCAAAATGTCATGATCGATCTGTTTGCTTGTCATACATGTATGAATTTTGAAATTGTTCTAGTTGTGTGAATGATCAGGGTTAATATAATGATTTGAATTCTGTTTTCAAATAGCTCTGTCTGTCATTCAAAATGGCTCTGTCATTCGGTGTTCATCCTGTACATTGTTTCACTTTGCTAAAAATAAATGAAATGGCTTCCCAAGTTTGATCCTGACTCAAAACAGATTGCTGAAGATCACATTAAAAAGTTTATGTTAGCCATAAGACTCCGCAATGTTGAACATGAAGACGTTGTCTGTAGGTTGTTCCCGTATACTTTCGAGGGTAATGCATCCACATGGTACTTTGCCCAACAACCCCATACCATTGTGTCTTGGGAAAAGTTTGAATCATGCTTTTTGGAAAAGTTCGGAGACTGTAAACCTCCGGAAGTCCTAGTCATGGACCTTTCTAGCTTGAAAATGAACCCAAAATAAAAGGTTAAAGACTTTAATCAAAGATTATTAACACTTAAAAACCTAATCCCTACGGATTCCATGCCTGCTGAGAGTCTTATAATAACATACTACACTAAAGATTTGCATCAAGGCATATCTATATGGGTTAAACGATCTAAGAAAACCACGTTGTTAGAATCCTTCGAGGAGGCAAGCCAGATTGAAAAAGACATACTTAGTCTTAAAGAATCTACTAGCAATGAAACTGAGATCAGTTCTTCTTCCAAAAAGAAGATCGAAATCCTCCCCAGACCCACTCAAAGTAAAACACAACCTGGAAATTATGATTTAGAAAACTTAAGTAAAGTTTTTCAAAAACTGTCAAATCAAGTTACAGACTTGAAAAGGTCAATCGAAGAAGATTCCTTGAGAAAAGGACCTTACAAACCCCTGTTCCGAAATCCTTTTCCCACCAACCGACCTAACCCAACCACCGAAGGCCTAAATCTAGAAAGTTTGCAATGTGCCTTTCAAACAATTCTAGAAGCCCAAGATAACTTGATGCCTCATGAGATTCCTGAGGAGGTAGTTGAACAGGAGACAGTTCAAGAAGAAGAGTCTTCTCCAAACATCTTTGGACACTTCTCGGATAGCATCTTTCAAGCTAACTTCGAGACAGTACACCCCTACAATACCAGGAGTAAGACATCAAACAAGCCTTCTTCCGGAAACGCTACAACTTCGCCTCCAAAGAAATCTAAATAAGCTGAGACTAAACAGAGTAATGTGAACCCCAACTTAGATTATGATGTAGTTAAATATCTTAAAACATTAATGGCTAACATTTCTATTTATGAGTTATTGAAGTTTCCATTTCTGCTTCAAAAGATGTTACAAAATATCTTGAAGAATGGCAAAAATGGTAATTCTAATGGTAACAAGGTTGTGCAGAACAAAGTTCCCCAGAAGACTTCCACTAAAAACAATCCTGATCCTCAAGATAAAGGGAGCCTTCCTGTAAGTAATGTAAATAATGTAAATAATTTAGATAAAGTAGCCGTAGAAACTGCGAGTAAAAAGCCACAAGCTACTACTCTTAGTACTCGCAAAAATGTACCTCCTTTCCTATTAAATTTCGAGATCTTTAATAGAAACATGCACAATTGTATGGTAGACTCAGGAGCGTCATCTAATGTGATGCCTTGGTCTGTCTGCCAAAATATTAACGCTGAAGTTGAACCCTCAACGTTAAAAATCATACAACTTGATCGGACAAATGTCAAAGTTATAGGCGAACTAAAGTATGTACTTATTAGATTATCGTCTAACCCCAAGGTTCATCAAGTTATTGATATAATTGTTGTGGATATTCCAGAAGTATATGGTCTATTTTTGAGTAGGGACTGGTCGGAGCAGCTACATGGTTATTTCGCGACAGATTGGTCCCATCTATGGCTTCCAGAGAACGACAAGCCTAATAAGATCAAAGTAAATCGTGAGCACTACGTTAAGTTCACGGTCACAGATTTGAACGATCCCAACGAACCGTATACACCTTCTGTTGATTCACCTGAAGTACAAGGAATGGACACCTTCTTCGGCAATTTCATGGCCGAGGCTTTACCTATCACCAATCCAGAACAACAGTCCGAGATTGTAGCATATACGCAACCAACAGATTCTACGCAATGGTCCCATGTACTCGATGTAAATCAAATTTGGTCTCTTTATTTCGACGGATCAAAGTCCAAAGAAGGAGCTGGCGCAGGCTGCGTCATTATCAATCCAGCAGGTAACAAAACATTGATAGCATGTAGGTTGGAATTTGAGTGTACTAACAATACTGCAGAATATGAGGCTTTACTGCAAGGTCTCAGAAAAGATTCGGATATGAACATTCAAAATTTAACCATCTTTGGTGACTCTGAAATAGTGGTTAGACAGGTAAGAGATTCTATCCACTGTCTGTCTCCGCATCTCAAAAGCTACCAGTCTGAGGTATGGAATTTAATGAATAAATTTACTGCTTTTAATATAAATTCTATTCCTAGATTGAATAACTCTGAAGCAGACTTATTAGCTAATGTAGCTTCTAAACTTCTTCCTGCAGAAGGCTTGTCCCCATATGCTTTCTCCGTTGAGCTGCTATTTTGGCCATCCATTCTCGACAACATCACAAACTCGAGAGTATTTGATGACGACCAATAGATTATTAACTTTCTGCACATGGAAGAAACCTTTCAAGGCGCGGTGATAGACGAACACACACACGATGACAATTTGCGTGATTTCACGGTAATACCAGATTCAAAAACTCCTGAATCTTCATCGGATATGGTAAACTCGATCCCTAAATCTGTAATTAGATTAGAGAATTTTTATGATTTTCAAGATAAATTTAAAAAGACGGTCAATTGTAAAACCAATAGTTCCTCGTTATCTTATGAAAAAATAAACTTAGGAACTAATGAAAATCCTCAGTGCATTAATCTAGGGTTGGGATGTTCTCAACAAGAAAAAGCTGCATTCATTAAATTGTTCAAAGAATTTAAATATGTCTTTGCATGGACGTATGATGAGCTTAAAACTTTTGACCCTAACATTATACAACATGTCATTCCGATGAAACCCCAAACCTCACCCTTTCAACCAAAAATGAGGAAAATGCATCCTAAAATCGAACCGACCGTTCAAAAAGAATTGAATAAGCTCCTAAATGCTGAGATAATTTTTCTTGTTAGACACACTCAGTGGGTTTCTAACCTTGTCCCAGTCCAGAAGAAAAGTGGGGAAATCCAACTTTGCGTCGATTTCTGAAACCTTAATAGAGAGTTTGATAAAGACAACTATCCTGTCCCGCCCATGGAACAGATCCTTCAACAGGTATCTAGTTCTGAGAGGCTATCCTTGCTGGATGGTTTCTCTGGATACAACCAAGTCCTGATGCCTCCACCAGACCAACTTAAAACTACCTTCTGTACTTCGTTGGGCACTTATGCTTATCGTAAAATGCCCTTTGGATTGATTAATGCCGGTGCCACTTTTCAGAGAGGAATGGACATTTCTTTTCAAGGCTTAATCAATCAGTCCGTCATAGTTTACTTAGATGATGTGAATGTATTATCAAAAAAAAAAAATGATCATATGGCTCATTTAGGAGCCGTCCTACTGCGATGTCGCAAATACGACATCTCCTTGAATCCAAAAAATTCCATCTTTGCAGTAGAACAGGGTAAACTCTTAGGATTCATTGTGTCTAGTGAAGGGATGATTATTGACCCCGAAAGGACTCAAGTCATCACAAAACTTCCCCCTCCTACATCCAAAAAATCTATGCAGTCTTTCTTAGGCCA
>SNQJ01S0183768.1:0-18953 GCA_010110895.2 Picea sitchensis | reverse complement strand
CAGAGGAGCCACAAGGTGATAAAGGATTGAAAATTTGTAGGGTAGGTGTTCGTTTACCTGATGGCAGGAGGGTGCATAGGAGGTTTCTTCAGACTGATCCGATACAGTTACTGTGGTCCTTCTGTTGCTCTGAAGTTAAAGAATCTAGAGATGGCCGGCAATTTAGATTGGCACATGCAGTTCCTGGTGCATCATCTGGAACATTAGAATATAATAGCAACTTAAGCTTTGGAGATTCTGGACTTTCCAATTCACTCGTTTCCATGACATGGGAATGAGATGTGGAAATTGTAAATGGTAACCTGGAACGTGAACGCTGTAAAACTCGGCCTTCAAGCGTTTTTTCGTTTTATTCCTCTCATATGTTGTTGATGTTGATGGAAATTATCTTAAGTTGTTCGAGTTCAACTCTTAAGGTAATTTCAAATGATTTAAGTTGGCCGATTGCACTGTTTTATATATTCATATTTATATTATATTCATTTCAACTCTTAACCCTGAAGGTAATTTCAAATGATTTGAGTTGGCCGATCGAAATTGGATATTAAATTTCTTTTTCTTTTGGGTACACTGCTTCAAATTTAAAAAAAAATATGTATGGCATCTATGTTAACATCAATCTATTACAAGGATTCGAGAAATGGAGAGGTTATTTGCATTTCTATTATATAAATTAGGATTTCAAATTAAACCTGTAAACAATAGGTATGGCATCTATTGTTAATATCAAATTGTAAACAATATGTATGGCATCTATGTTAACGTCAAATTTATTACAAGGATTGGAAATAGAGAGGTTATTTGCATTTCTATTTATAAATTAAGATTTCAAATTAACTTTGTAATTGAGTATTATTCAATATTTTTATTTGATAGAATAAACACATTGTAGATATATTCAAAATAATAAGTATGTCTTCAAACTATCTTCTTTGCACATCTCAATTTTAGTTACAATTTACTCAATTATTTTCTTGCTTTTATTTTTACATATCTTATTCATTTTCACATGCATCACACACACTAACCACATTTTACATTGTCTAATATATAATTAATAATTAAAGTGTTAATTGTACAAATCTCACTTATAAGCCATTTATCTACACATGGGGCTTGGAAAAGGTCCAACTCTACATTCATCTTGTTTGAGGTTGTTATTGCTTATCTCATTTTACTTACACAAGTTGAGGAAATGTTCATTGCTTGAGTTAGCCTCATCTTACAAGTTATGCATAATCGAGGTGGATAGTACAAATAGTGTACACACTATTAGCTTCTCATAGAAAATTGTTCAAATAACAACTTACCTCAGAGGTAGAAACTCTTAAATAGAGTTCAAAGACATACAATGTGCATTGAGAAAACAGGTCTACATAGTTTTGTCCTCTACATGATATCGAATCAGGTGATACTTTGTGTTGATGTGCTTAGTTCAATCATGGATTCTTGGCCAACTTGATTGTAGAAGTATTTTCAACTAGAAGAGGAGTAGAATTCGTTTGTTTCTCTTGCAAATATATATTTGTATCCTCAATTTCCAAATAATAGTGAAGATGTCCCAAATATATCATCTCCATGATATATTTGTATCCATTTCCAGAAGGAACATGCATAGCACCACACAAATCAGAATGAATCAATTCAAGTTTTCTACATGTTTTGGAAGTAGAATCATGAAATGGTTGTTTGTTTTGTTTTCCAAGGATACAAGCATAACATTGCTTCGATTTCCTACGAATAATAGGCAAACTAGAAAAAACATTATTTCTCAATAAATATAGACTATCATAATTGATATGTCCAAATCTAGCATGCCATAAAAGACTAGATTGAATTATCCCTTTGTTGTAATGAGAGAGGTATGCAACATTTTGTGTATGGGCAGATGTCCCATTCAACTTCTGTAGTCTTCCATCTTATGTTTTGTTCATAACAAGCATGTTATTAGAATCCTTTCATATTTCAACTTTGCCACTCATCATATGAACATAGTGGATTTTCACAAGGGACAACAAGCTCCTTTGCAGCTCAAAAAGATAGAGTACATTATGCAGAAGAAAATTTGGGATTCCAGAAAACTTAATCCTAAGGGTGTCCATTCCTCAAGGTTTGAGACTTGATCTATCTGAAAAATACACTATGCCATCTACATTGTCATCGAAGTATTCAAAGATGGGAGTCCAGGAAACTTAAGCCTAATCGTTCTCATTCTCGAAGGTTTGAGACTTGATCTATCTACAAAATACACTATGCCATCTACATTATCATCGAAGTATTCAAAGAATTCTCTTCTAAATGTCATGTGGAAGGTTGCATCCATGTCAAGAATCCATGCAACTCCCCAAGAAGAAAATGAAGGTTTAAATAATTCTTCAGCTACTCCTATATTGGAATGGGAGAAAACATAGTGAGTTTGTGCTTTACCTTCCACTGGTTCTGAAGTTTTACCTTTGTCTTCTTTTTTATTTTGTCTTTCTTTTATCTTCTCTGGTGAAACTCTGTATTTAGTTGCTTCATGTAGAATGAATATTGGATCTTTCACAGGGATTATTCCAATCCCCCTTGTCTTTGAGTTTCTTCTTTTCACGGCCTTTCATTTCTTTATAGGTAGTAGAACTCTCATGATCTCTCCTTTCTGTGCTAATCAAACCTAGCTTCTCACGTACACGTTCTTTGAAGTGGCATGAACTTTTGGTTCTGAGGAAGTGGTGTGAACTTCTTCATGTGGTGAATATGGTGCTTCAAAAGGAAATTCCAAAGATTGACCCAAGATAGGGATCCCCCTTCAATATGTGGAATCTAATCATCAAATTCATGATATGTCTTTACACGAGTGGATCTATCCAGATGATCAAGTTGCCTCTCAATCACATTGCTTCAATTTCCTAGGAACAGTAGGTAAACTAGAAATACTATTCTTTCTTAATAAATAGAGACTGTCATAACTGATATGGACAAATATAGCATGCCACAAAAGATTAGATCAAATTATACCTTCACCATGATAATATAGGTATGCAACATTTTTTGTATGCGCAGATGTCCCATTAATCTTCAACAATCTTCCATCTTTTGTTTCGTACATAACAAGCATGTTATCAAAATCCTTTTGTATTTCAACTTTTCCATTGATCATATGAACAAATTGGCCTTGTTTTCTGATGTTGTCAAGGGACAACAAGCTCATTTTTAGTTCAGGAGGATAGATTACATTATGCATAAGAAAATATGGGAGTCTAGGAATCTTAATCTTGATGGTGCCCATTCCCGAAAGTTTGAGATTTGATCTATCTGCAAAATACATTATGCCATCTACATTGTCATCGAATTCTTTGAAGAAGTCTCTTTGAAATGTCATGTGGGAGGTTACACTCGTTTCAAGAAGCCATGCATCTCCTCAAGAAGAAAATGAAGTGTTAAACAATTTTTCAGTTACTCCTATATTGCAATGGGCAACAACATAGTGAGAAGGTGTTTTACCTTCCGCTACTTTTGAAGATTTACCTTTGTCTTCTTTTTTATTCTTTATTTATTTCATCTTCACATGTGGAACTCTGTAGTCTGTTGCTTCATGTGACCCATTCCTTCTACAATGAGTACAATGAAGTTTGGATATTTCACAAGGATTATGCCAATGCACCTTGTCTATGAGCTTCTTCTTTCTTCATCCTTTCATTTCTTACTGAGTGGAGAAAAGAAGGAAGGAAGCAAGAAATATTCTTGAGTGTGGTCGATATTGGCAATAGAACTCTCTTGATATCTCTTTTCAGTGCTAATCGAACCTGGCTTCTACAAGGATCTATTGTAAAGTAATTGAGAAATAGGTCTTGTGTTCGAATATCATATTCAAAGGTTTCTTCAAGCTATTGATTTAGTGTTTCATGGATAGAGATTCTGTGAAATAATTTGGTAATGCAACTAATCTAACAATGTTGCTACTTGGTTTCAATGTCAATCATTTCATGAGCTTCATCCAAAGGTTCAAAACATTTAAGGATCTATGACCATATTCGAATTCCAAGAAGCACATAGTATAATAGTGTTTATTGGAAAAGACACAATCATGCCAAATATCACCATTGTGATGAGAATATCATTGTTCTGTTGATTGTACTCCCTTAAAAATCCAAATGGAATAGTTCCTTGAGGCAGCACAACCTACACAATTGTTGTTAGGTGAAAGGTGTGAAGAATCGACACCAATCTCGGCAGTCGACAAAAATGACAACAAAAATGAATGGACAATTGACAACAATGACAACAATAATGAATGGATAGTCTACAACAATGGAAACCACAATGAGTGACAACAACAATGAATGGTGTGAAGGCATGTAGGTGAGGATTCTGTGTGTGATTTAGATAAGGAAGATTTAGAACAATTGCACCTAAAATAAGGAGAACAAAGTGAGGGGTGGAAGCTACTCACATCATTGAATAGTCGGTTTATCTGAGACTGTTTTATTCTCTCCATTCTTGAATTAATAAACACTACAATAGATATCACATAAACTATTCTTACTACATTTATTGGGTTAACCCAAGTTCAGATCTATCATGGTTTCCAACAAAATCCCTTTAAAATTATCGACCCCTATGGTAAACCAAAAGGAAATGCAGTACACAGGGTGCACTGCGCAGTCTCACCGAAGATAGTTCTATGGGTGGCTACAACGCTCAGGTGCTTGCAGCATGGGAATGAGTGGGGATATGGGATTAAACTTTGTGATCTTCATTTGTTACTTTAACTTTCAACTTATATTGAATATCCTATCATTCTTATTCATGCATGTAAAATAGCAGATCTAACTATTCATTCACGCATTTTTCTAACATTTAATAATTGACAGTAAAGGAAATACACAATATTCAATCACATAACACATTATCTACCGTGGTTCAGCCACCCAAGCTACATCCACAAATATTTGGTTTCTCTGCTCTTTTATTATGGTGTTTCCAAAACTATAGCGCCAAGCGCCTTACAACTCTCCATCAAACGGGTCAAAATATACATTGAGGCAGAATAGATCACACCGGGCTCCTCGGCCTGTGATCTAACCCTCAATATCTACCCTATTTCCCCTCCGCATCTCAACAACTTACAAAACAAATCGGATTTACAGTCATTTTGTTCCTCTCTAATCAAACCTAAGCACTAAGAAACAACAAATATTGAACAATGTTTCAACCCCGACCTATACCTCCTTCCCTTGCAACACTTATAAGCTTCAATCCTCTAGAATTTGTGTCCATAGTTGGGCACTCTTCTCCAATAGTTGTGTCATCCTATGTATATTTTGTATGATGTTCTCTGCAGAATCTATCGCATCCCTCTTCCTTTGCGCTCTGATTTCTGGAGGATTTGTGGGCGTTGCATGCTCCTCCATCTCTTTGATCTGGTCCTTGTAGTGTTGCATCGTCTGCGATATCTTCTACATTTTATCCTGTGCTGACACCCTTGTATTCCTTCATTGTCCGAGATTTCTTGGAATACTGTGTGTATCTGGTTTTCCATGTCATCCACCTTATGTTGTTCCATCTTCTTCTCTTGCCCTTCTTGGCTAAGTGCCTCCTTCAGTGGGGTGTTGTCTTCCTATGCCAACTGTAAGTTTGTCGCATCAAATATTTCTCTGGACTGAATTTCCTGCGTGACGCTCACATGTAATTTATAGAGTGCTTTGGTTGGAATCTTGGGAAATGCCAAGTTTGACATCTAAATATCTCTCAGCGGCCTCTGCGTTGTCTCATCATCCATGATCAACATGTCAGGAGTAATCCTGAAGTTTACACTCCTATTCATCGGGATCTGCACTTTCTCGTCCACCGGTACCCCTTCTTTCGTTGGCCATGTTGTCTTTTGTTGTTGTTGCTCTGTTTTGACCTTTAACTTCTCCAATGCATTTTTTACCTCTTGGATTTGCTCCAAAATTGAAGCTCTGTGGTTCTCAACGTTCTCCCACACGTCTGACAGTCGATCCTCTCTTGTTGTGGCTAACAACTCCACGTCATCTTCTATCAATGATGTTTCCATGGGCTTCCTATGGGCCTTGGCCTTCTTTCTAGAACCACTTGCTTGCACTCTTATTCTCTTCCTTTGGGCCTTTGGTGGTTCATATGATTATGGCATCTGTGTATCCCTGTCGGTATCCTTCCCTTCTCCTTCTTCCATTGAGACTTCTTGTGTCTCCATCTTCCTTTCATTTGCGTGCACTTGTTGTATTGTTACTATTGTTATCTACTATGCACGCAATGATCCCTGTGTAGAACCACATTGGGATGGTTTTTTCATTCTGGTTTTATTTTTTATGGGAGTGCTTCCCCCTTCTTGGCCCTGTACTGTAATTTTCTTGGCGCTTGCTCCATTTGTGCCTGTCTACTATGCAGGGATTGTTCTGTCCCATGTCCTCATTCATGCTCATGGCACCATCCTTGGGATTGTTGGTGTTTTCCATTCCTCAGGCCATTCATGGACCTCCATCTCTATATCCTGCATTGTAACACAATAATTTAGCTACAACCACTCCTTTTTTCGATCCCTTTTTTCTTGTAGCCACATACTGTGGCACAATGCTTGGAAGTTCGCTATATTACCAAACTCCTAGATAGTTTTTGTGGGAATCCTCCATGTATCTGCGACTCTATTTTGGATCTTTATTAGGTATATCATGAACATGTCGTTGTTCGATTTTTTATTTTTGGGATCAGTTGTACTGCGAAGGGATGTGTAGCGCATTGCATCACATTTTCCAGTCCTTGGCAGGAACAGGTTATATGTGGGTTCCTGCCACCCCATCGAGCTCCCCTTTGTGCATTGTGCTGCAGTTGCTACTACTCCTATGGGCACTTCTTCTTTTCGACACTTGTGCATTAATTTGCAACTGAGCAATCTTGTTGCAAATCGTGTCGCAGGATCATTGATGTCGATGATCCTGATATGTTTATTACCCCTCTCTGCGCCATACTTTGGTTTGATCTCATATGAAATGGATTTCTCCTTAGTCTTGTCATCTAGGTATTGTTTTGGCTTCTCATCATCTATGGGTAGCCCTGTAATTGCGGCGATGAGATCAACGTTGATAAACAGTGGCCTATCCATCCACAAGATGCCTCTGTGCACCCTTGCTAACAGTTATTTGACACATCCATTTATGTGTTTCTCGCACCCAAAGTGCAGTATATCTATTAAGTTCATGATGTCAGTGTTGTATAGCCCCAGGATCCATTGCATAGGCTCTAACAGTGGCACACCTGATCGGCCCTCTCCCCTGCTCTCTAGGTAGCTTTGTGCTACCAAATCTAGGAAATTTGTGGCACCAAGGACATCATGGTCAGAATATTTGAGGCCCTCGATCCCTCCTACCATCTCGTCATTGATGTTTACTCCTTCAAGGATTTTCGAAGTCACTATATCTAGCTCTTCATGTGTGTGATGTACACCCTGTGCATTGCTTTATGCTCACACCTTCTTTTCCCCTTGCAAGGATGATTACCTGACTGCTGATGTGTCCTGGCGCTCTGCTCTTTGTTGTGCTTTGGGTTCTAGGCCCTGTTGCGTCGAACCTATGACTTGTTCTTCTTGGTGTGGCCCTTTCCCCCTAGATGCGTCAGATTCCATCTGCTCGACGTCCTCTTCTGGATTTTCGGCATCCTCTCCCGGTTGCTCCTCCTCCATGTGAAATGTGGTCTTCTCATACTTTGGTGTGTGTATTTCTTCCACATCCACCACTGTGGGCATCTCGTCGACTCCAAATTGTGGAACCCAAGTGATAATCCATGTGTTTCATTTGGTTATGCTAGGTGCTCCAACCCTTTGTGGTGACATGTAGAGAAAATCCAAACTACAAGCTTCCAAATCAACAGATGCTAGCTCAAATTCACAGTTTGTCGCTCTTTTTCTCGGCTCTGCATTTTTCTCCTTAGAAAATAACACAATGGGTCAATTCCCCCCTTTTTCTGACTTTATAGTGGGACAGAGAAGTGGCAGTTGTGTCACACTGACAGTTGTCACTTTTTCACATTTTGTTGTGTTTCCTACGTGTTGTACCTTTCTACCTATTAATTGTTCTCCTGCATGCAATGCTTTCCATCCCTAGTTTTCATGCAATGTATTGTTCTATTCTAGTAGTTCTATTCTATCAAAACCCTCCATGCACACCGAATTGTTTTTATTTGTATCCCCTTTTTACTTTTTATGTCTTTCCTTCTTTTTCTTCTTTTTATTTGTTTTTCTCATTTTCTCTCCCTTACTTCTACTATAATACATTATATACATATCTTCTTATTGCGCAGTAACTTTCTAAGTAATAGGAAGTTGATTGTCCCTATACAGCTTCAATCAACTCCTATTGATCATTCATCTGAGTTTTGTACCTGCTAAATCTTTCAACTGTACATCTCCCCCCTCTATGACAGTCTTCACTTCATATGGTCCCAACCAATGCATTCTAAATTTTCTTGGATGATGAATAAATTTACTGTCATACACCAAGACTAGGTCTCCCTCCTTGAAACTCTTCCTTTTAATATGTCTATCATGCCAATATTTGTCCCTTTCTTTCTGTACTTCTTGGTGAAATCCTGCTAGAATCCTATCTTCTTCCATCTCCATCAATTGACTTAGCCTTTCTTGTATTGTGTCTCGTTCTGGCATGTTGGTGGTTGATGCTGCGCGCAAACTAGGTACCAAAAATATTAATGGCACCATTGCTTCTTGTCCATACACCAATCTGAATGGTGTCTATCCTGTCAACTTTTTGCATGTAGTCCTATATGCCCATAATATTGTTGGTATATTCAAGTCCCAATCATCCTTGTTGACATTGCAGATTTTTGTCAATGCATTCTCTATGATATTATTAAAGGCTTCCATTGTTCCATTTTCTTGAGGGTGATATGTTGTACTCTTTTGATTATAGACTTCAAACTCCTCAGTCATAGCCTCGATAGTACTATTGATGAAGTGAGTGACTTGGTCACTCATCAAAATCCTTGGGCATCCAAATCTAGTGATCACTTTCTCAAACAAGAAGTGTGTTGTTGTCTTTGGACTGCAATATTTTACTGGTGCTTCTTCTTCCCATCTCGTTAAGTACTCTATTGCAGTAATGATATACCTTTCTCCTGACCTCTTTCCTGGTGGATTAATTGGTCCCACAAAGTCTATTGCCTATTTTTTGAATACTTGCAAGGTTACTTGTGATCTTAGGGGCATCTCATCATGTCTATTAGGTTTGTCAAATCTCTGACATACATCACATCGCTTCCAGTATTCCTTTTCATCTCTATGAATGGTCGACCACCATAGTCCTGCGCACAATACCTTGTGTGAGGTATATTTTCCTGCATAGTTTCCTCTAATTATTCCCTCATGAGCCTCTACTAAAATCCTAGGTCTCTCATGTTCTAGAACACATATTCTCATAATGTTGTTTGTGCCCATATTGTATAGGTGTCCTGCAATCAAATGATAGTATGCATATCTGACTACCATATTTTTCTTTTGTGCGGTGTTAAAATCTTGTGGCGCAGTCCCCGGACTCAAGTATTCAATGATGTCAACAAAATATTCATCAGCTACTTGGATTGAAAATAACTTCGCATCAGGGAAGTTTTCCTCTAAATTTGTAGGTTACTCTCCATTGGCGATCCTCAAAAGGTGGTCGAGTCCTGCATTCAACTTCCCTGGTTTGACTATCACTTCAAAGTCAAATTCCTGAAACAACAGTAAACATCTATAGATTCTCCCCCCCCAAAACTGGCTTGTTGACTAGGTATTTGAGGGATGAGTGGTCTGTAAACATTTTAAAGTGTTTCCCAAGTAAATAGTGTCTGAACTTTTGTAGTGAATATACCATTTCTAGGCCTTCTATTTCTATAGTATTGTAGTTATGATCCGACTCTAGCAATTTTGTGCTTGCAAATGCTATAGGATGGTCTAACTCTCCTGATCCTTGCTATGCCATAATAGCTCCAAGTGCTATGGTTGATGCATCTGCATGCACATGAAATGTATTTTCCCAATATTGGAATACTAGTATAGGTGTTGTTACCATATTCTCTTTTAGAGTGTCCAACCCTCGCTGACATTCCTCATTCCACTAAAATTTACTATCTTTCTTCAACAGTTTCTCCATCGGTGTAGTGATCTACGTATACCCTTTTATTAATTTCCTACAGTAGCCTATGTGTCAAAATGTTGCTCTCAACTGACGTACTAATTTTGGTGGTGGTAAATTGACAAATACTGCAATCTTGGCAGGATCTACTAGCAAGCCTTGTTTTCACACTATATGGCCTAGTAGTATTCCAAATGGTGTCCCAAAAATGCACTTTTTGATATTCAATGATATATGACACTGCCTACATCTTTCCACCATCATCCTTAAAACTTCCACATGGTGTTTTAATAGACTATATATGGTCCAATCTTCCAAATACACTTCTAAAAACTGATGGAGGAATTCTTTGAATGCARCTATGACTACTCTTGAGAATATTGTTGGTGCATTCTTCAGTCCAAAAGGCATGATTGTGCACTAGTACGATCTCCATTCTATGGAAAAAGTGGTTTTGTACCTGTCTTATGGGGTTATCTTAATCTGATGGTAGCCTRAGAATCCATCTATGAATGAGTATGCTTCTTGGCCTCCTACATTCTCTAATACCTTTTCTGTGAAAGGGGTGGGGAAAGGGTCATGCAGGAAATCATCATTCATCTTCCTTATATCAACACATATCCTTATTCCTCCTTTCTTCTTCTCCAGGACTACCATAGGGCTTATCCATTTTGATTCTTCTACTAGTTCTATGATTCCATCTTCCAACATTCTGTCAATTTTTGTTTTTACTTTCTTCTTATATATTGGATTCAGTCTATATGATCATTGTCTGACTGATCTAGCCTCAGGTTTGAGAGGTATCTTCATCTCTCCTATATCTCCTGCTATTCCTTTAATATCTATAAAGGTTTTTGGGAATAGTTCATTGTACTCATGCAACAACTCTGTTATTCTTTCTACCATCTGTTCATCCTAGTAGTCTCTAATACTGGTCATTTTGGGGCTACCATTTGACACAATATTTACTTTCTTCACATTGATTGGTGAAGAAAATACTTTTGATTCCATAGATGGACCTTCCACCTCTCTTTCTCCTTCAATTTATGTAATTTGAATGTTGTGTGGGTCATCTTCATCTGGTGCTTCTTCTTGCACATGATAGCATGAGAGTAGTTCTTTCACTATTTGTCTATTTTGTTGTCTATACTCTATTATATGTTCACCCTCTGGTTCCCTAATAAATATCACCCTTCTGATTTGTTTGAGTTTTGAATCGATTTTGGGTTCTCATGTTCAAATGAGAAAGTGACTATAAAATTATGGTGTATTGTTTTCCATTCTGTAGTGCCTCTGCAGTTCCTGGTCTACATACCAGTTTGCTGAAATTCCTTCCAATGTGTGAATGAAGTGATGAGGCCATTCTTCTGGTGGTGTCATTATCCATAGTTTTTTCACTTTTCCAACTGTTCTATTGGTGTCCCCTATCCATCATATCTCTGGAGTTCATTGCTTCCCTGTTATGCGTTGAATCTAATGCGCAGTAATTTCTTACATTGGTACCAGTCCTTGACTATATCTTTGTGCACACCCCACCATCTTACATGTGTTTCCTTGAGTGTTATGTCCAGGGATAAGAGCCTATGATTTTCTAACACTTCATCGTCATATCTTGTTAGGAATTCTTCTAAATCATTCACCCCATGAAAATTGGGAGGTTCTTTGATTTCTATACCCACCCATATTACTGCGCAGACTATTCTTGTGCACCTTCTTGTCGATACTTCGTGTAATATCTGTTGCCAACTCTCCAACCCTGTATCTGAGTCTGAAGCACATGATGTGATGCTTACCCAAATAAGTACCCCATATGTAGTTGGATTCACATAATCTTCTTCTTGCGCAGTGGTTCTTTATAACTGGTTGATTTCCTCAAGGTCTAAGCAAGTAGGTTTGTAGATACAAACCTTTCTCCTTTTGTTGGGTCTAATGGCGCAACGACTCTGTATTCTCCTAATTCGAATGTCATCTTTCTTGTCTTCAAATTTATTATTGCATGGTTTCCAAAATCCCAATCCAAGACAAGAAATTTTGGATAAGGTGTTGTGCCATCCACTATTTCTATCACTTAAAAATCGACTTTAGTGTGCAATCCATCCAAATCTACTGTCACACCTTTTAGCCTTCTAATTGGCGGGATTTTGTGTTGATTTTCTAGTATCAACTGGACATGTGAGTATCCTAATGTGGGATCCCTCATACATTGCCATGTATTTTTGGGTAACACATTTACTTCAGAGCCTAAATCCAATATAATATTCCCCATGTTGAAATCTCCAATGTTGGCATTCAGTTTGAACTCTCTACTTGTCCTCCTCATTGTATGCAAGTGATTAACTTTTTTCTGCTCTGGCTTTCCCTCTATGTCTATGTTACATATTTCTACCATATTTTGTAATACTTTAACATATGATGGATCATTTAGTAGTTTAACACAAGATTGCATAAAATCCTTTATGGTACTTACTTATCTTGGGGGTTGTGCTTCATTATTTTGATCCAGCAATGAAGGCATCTCGTATTTTGGTATGTTCTGAGTATACTGCATAGTTGATGTAGATGCAATGTCTGGCATCAAGAATTCTTGTCTGGCTTTCATGAATGTCTCCTTTTCATTCTGCGCATCAAACTTATTTTGTGGTTTGACATTCTTCTTCACCCATTGGTGTTGTGTTGGATCTTGTCTTACTACATCATCTATTGTTTTAGCTCCTTTGTGCATAACTATGTTGATATTTCTTCCATCATCCCTTTCTTCTATAGAAATCCATTGAACATTTTTATTTTTATGATTTCTCTTTTCCTGGATCTTCCCCAATAGTCTTGTACAGTCTTTTGTGTCATGGTTTGATGCACGACAATAAATGCATGTCGCAGGTGGAAGTGGACATTCTATTGCATAGTGTCCTAGTTGTTGACAGTTATGGAATACCACTGATCCTATGCCTCTTCCAAAGCCTCCTCTACCCCATCCTCCACCTTTATAGCCAGCTCAATCTCCTTGTGGGGTGTTTTACTGAGGCACCTGATTATACTGCACGAGATTACACTGTGGTTGCGCGGTATTGTACTGTGGTTGCGCAAAGTTATATTGTTGTGGCGCAGTGTTATATGTGGATGGTACATGGTTAAATTGTGGTGCAGCGTGTCCTGTTATCATTTTGGTATGCACCCTATAGGTGTATGATGTCATTTCCCTCATCAGCTCCATTGTCCTGCAATATTTGTCATCATGGCCCACTGACTTGCAAAAATTGCAATATGAACTCTTAGTCATTGTCTGGTATTTCTACATCATTGGACAATGATATGGATCATGCCACTATGTCTTACAAATCTCACACCATATTCCTCTTGATGGCAAAGGGTTTGGTAGTCCTGTTTCCATGTACTGTGCGAAAGTTGGGCATTCATTCTTGTGGTGTCCTTTTGTCCTACATCTGGTACACCAAACAAATTATATTTTGTTCTTACTCTTGTTCTGGTTTAGTTGAAATATTAAATTCTTCATATCCTCCTTCAGATCATCTATTGTTGGATATGTCTTCTGATATTAGTTCTCTTCTAGTTGTAAGGCTGCCTGTAGAGCCTCTGCCTGAGTTTGAAACTTTTGTTGTCTCAAAGGATATTTCAAGTGTGGTAGCATGGAATTCACAAATATATGTCTATGCTACATATATTTCATGGCATACTTCAGCTTTCCCTACAATCGTTTGAATCTCTGGTCAATCTCCCAGATAGATTCCCCTAGTTTCTGTCTTATCTATATCATCTCATTCATATATTGATCCTCTGAACTAGGCTTCTGGAATTCATTTATCAGTAGCTTCTTGATATCTACAATTGTTCTAGTTGTTCCTGGTGGACTGTTTGCAGCTAAGCTCATGTACCAATCCAGTGTGTGATATCTTAGTGTTATAGCTAATTGTGCAAGTTTGGTATCTTCATCTGTGATCTTCTTTGCTTCCCAGATCTTTTCACAGATGAACAAGTGCTTCTCAGTGTCCTCAGATGCCTCTCCCTTGAATTCCGGTAACCTGATGGTGGGATCATGTCCTTCCATTCTGAATGATGAACTACTACCTGCGCGTGGTGTAGATCCTTGACTAAAGCTTCTTGAAATGGATACCCCGGTTGTTTCTCCCTATGTAGATGTACTTCCTACTGTGTGCCTTCCACTGAAATTCGATTGTCTAAACGGTGGTGTTCTTTTAGGTGTATTAGTCGCAAATGGGTTTATGGGTTCCACACTGACAGTGATATGGATAGGAGTTATACCTTTGGTTCCTTCCCTTGGACCTCTTGTCTTCCTTTCATATGTCGCGTGCAGGATTTCCTCAATCTTCTCCACAGCCTGGAGATCCTCTTCTTATTCTTCATCACTTGCCAGGCCTTCCCTCGCGGTTATGGCTCTCTTCTTATTGTTCATCAATTGTTGCCATGATCTACTTGATTTGGTATTCCTCCATCATGATTGGATCCAAGGCCTCCTCCTTCTTTCCTTTATCCATCTCTTCCTCCATTTCTCCAGCTCTTGTCAGTGCTTCCCCCCTTCCCCCATGCACACAGGGAAATTTAGTTGTCTTATGACATTGCCATTACACCTTTGTGATACAATAAAATCTTGATGGAATTATACAATGATCTGATATACATACCTCTAGGTCCCTTTAGGAACTCTTTCTCTGTTGCGATGTAAGACTTCATGGTATCTACTGCAAATTATGTGATAAATCCGGCAACAATGTTGTCTAACCAAAAATATATTGTGTGCGTAAATTTATTGTCAACTTGTTGTAACTGCTCGATCTCCAAAAAAATTCACTCTAGATGTTTGATACAATTTTTTGGGTGGTTGTATTTCAACCTCAGTATCCACTCCTGCAACACATGCGGGAAATCACAGAAAAATACTTCATGCAAGTTGCTAAATATGTATTTGTCCAAATATTTGAGCGATGTTAGCTTTGCGTTTCTACTATCTTTCTGTGAAAATTCCATCACCTTTGTTTTCAACCAGCTCTCGATGTCTTCCTTCGTTGGGTTTCATGGTCTAAAAATCCCCTTTTATATTCTCATTCTTTTAGCATTTCCTCACTAGATCTGACATTCTTTTCACGACTCTTCAGCAGATCTCATTCACTCAATCCCATTTTGTTCCAACCGGAAAAAAAACCATTTGTTAGTCTTAAACTATTCTTACTACCTTTATTGGGCTGACCCAAGTTCATATCTACCATGGTTTCCAAAAAAATCCCTTTAAAACTATCGACCCCTCTGGTAAACCAAAAGGCAACGCTGTACACAAGGTGCACTGTGTAGTCTCACCTGAGATAGTTCTATGGTTGGCTGCAATGCTCAGGTGCTTTCATCCTGGGAATGAGTGGGTATATGGGATTAAACTTTGTGATCTTCATTTGTTACTTTAACATTCAACTTAGATTGAATATCATGTCATTCTTATTCATGCATGTAAAATAGGAGATCTAACTAGTCATTCACGGATTTGTCTAACATTTAATCATTGAAAGTAAAGAAAATACACAATATTCAATCATATAACACATGATCTATCATGGTTCACCCCCCCTAGGCTATGTCCACAAAGATTTGGTTGCTCTTCTTTTTTAATATGGTGTTTCCAAAACTATAGGGCCTTGCACCTTACAACTCTCCATCAAACGGGTCGAGATCTACAATCAGGCAGACTAGATCACACTAGGCTCCTCATCCTGTGATCTAACCCTCAATATCTACCCTATTTCCCCTCCTCATCTCAACATCTTACAAAACAAATCGTATTTACAGTCATTATGGTCCTCTCTCATCAAACCTGAGCATTTAGAAACAACAACTACTAAACAATGTTTCAACCCCGACCTAGACCTCCTAGATCCCTACTTATACATGTTTTTGGCTTACCATCCATTACATCTTCTTAGCAAAACCCTAACCCTATCATGGATAGGTATTCTTGCATGTGCACCTCACATGATTTCCTCTTCTGCATGTGCATATCCCTTACACCTGTTTCTTTTCCTGCATGTGTGTCTTCCTTACACGTGTTGCTTTTCCTTCATGCACATCTTCCTTACACGTGTTTTTTTTCTTGCATACGTGTATGCCTTACACGTGCTACATTTCCTGCATGCTCGTCTTCCTTACACGTGTTTCTTTTCCTGCATGCGCGTTTATCTCCCACGTCATGATTTTCCCCAAAACTGGGCCTGCACCCAACAAGCACCCAACACTGACATCGTGACTCGTATCGAGTCACTGCCTAACTCCAGTGTTTGTCACTGCTTGTGCCAACGCGTCATACATTTCCGTGATTCTCTGGCACTGCTTTTGAGCCTGGATGCTCCTTTCGGCCATATCTTCCATGAGTTGCGCAGTGACTGGGTTTTGTAGCAGCTCTCCTCCTTCCACTACAATGCATTGTACACTCAATTTTTTTGCGTCGATCTAGACAACTAGTTGTTCTGCCTTTTCTTACAGGGGCTCCAATTGAGTATGTCACGTCATCTTCTTCACTTGTACTACCTTTTCCTCTTCTTGTAAAGTTTTCATCTCCGTGGAAATTTTGATATTTTATGGCAGTGACATCATTCTCTGTCATTTTTTAACGTCTACCATGAATGTGTGTTGTTTTTCCTCCTTCCCTTGCAGCTCTTGTAAGATTTCATCCTCTAAAAGTTGTGTCCGTAGCTGGGCGCTCTTCTCTAGAAATTTTGTCAGCCTGTGTATATTTTGTGTGATGTTCTTTGCAAAAGTAATCATTTCCCGCTCCCTTTGCGCTCTAATTTCTGGAGGCGTTGTGGGCACTATGCGCTCCTCCATCTCTTTGATCTAGTCCTTGTAGTGTTGCATCATCTGCGTTATCTTCTACATTTTCTTCTACGCTGACACTCCTTTTATTCCTTCTCTATCCGAGTTGACTTGGAATACTGCGTGGATCTAGTTTTCCATGTCATCCACCTTATGCTGCGCCATCTTCTTCTCTTCCCCTTGTTGGCTAATTGCCTCCTTCAATGAGGTGTTGTCTTCCTGGGCCAACTGTAATTTTTTCGCGTCAGATATTTCTCTGGACTAAATTTCTTGCGCGAGGCTCACTTGTAATTTATAGAGTGATTTGGTTGGAATATTGGGCAACACAAGGGCCAACATCTCAATCTCTCTCAATGATCTCTGCGTTGTATCCTCATCCATGAACATCATGTCGGGAGTAATCCTGAAGTTTACACTCCCCTATGTCGTGATGTGCACTATCTCACCCACCGATACCCCTTCTTTTGTTGGCGTTGTTGTCTTTTGTTGTTGCTACTCTGTTTTGACCTTTAAATATTCCAACACAGTTTTCACCTCTTGGATTTTCTCCAAAATTGAAGCTCTATGGTGACTCGACATTCTCCCACATGTCTAACAGTCAATCCTCTAATGTTGTGGCTATCAAATCCACATCGTATTTCATCAATCATGTTTCCATGGACTTCATGTGGGCCTTGGCCTTCTTTCTAGAACTACTTGCTTGCACCCTTGTTCAGTTCCTTTAGGCCTCTGGTGGTTCATATGCTTCTGGCATCTATGTATCCCTACCAGTATCCTTCCCTTCTCCTTATTCCATTGATACTTCTTGTGTCTATGTCTGCCTTTCCTCCGCACGTACTTGTTCTGTTGTTCCTCTTGTTTTCTGCTCTATGCGCGATGATCCCTATGTAGAACCACGTTCGGATGGCTTCTTCATTTTGGTTTTCTTTTTTATGGGAGTGTTGCCCCCTTCTTGGTCGTGTGTCGTATTTTTCTTGGTGCTTTCTCTATTTGTGTTGTTCTACTGCGTAGGGATTGTTCTATCATGTGTCCTCATTCATGCTCTTGACATCGTCCTTGGGATTGTTGGGATTTTCCATTCCTCGGGACATTCATGCACCTCCATCTCTATATCCTGCATTGTAACACAATAATTCAATTGAAACCACTCCTTGGTTGGATCTCTTTTTTCTTGTAGCCACATACTATGGCGCAATGCTTGGAATTTTGTTATCTACCCAAACTCCTAGATAGTTTATGTAGGAATCCTCCATGTATCTGTGACGTTATTTTGGATCTCTGTTAGGTATATCACGAACATGTCATTGTTCAATTTTTTCTTTTTGGGATCAACTATACTGCGAAGGGATATTGTGTAGCATGTTGCACCAGGTTTTCCTGTCCTTGGCAAGACCAGGTTGTATGTGGGTTCCTGCCACCCCATAAGTGCAATGAGGATGAGTAACCATGAATAGTGGAACTCAGAGCCCAAGTCTTGTGCATCTTTGCATTCTTCAAGGAAAAATTTCAATAGATAACGGGCTCAGCTCATCTAGCTCCCCTTTGCGCACAGTGTTGCAACTACTACTACTCCTACATGCACTTCTTCTTTT
Source organism: Picea sitchensis (assembly GCA_010110895.2). Classification (NCBI taxonomy): domain Eukaryota; kingdom Viridiplantae; phylum Streptophyta; class Pinopsida; order Pinales; family Pinaceae; genus Picea; species Picea sitchensis. The sequence goes on along the minus strand of SNQJ01S0183768.1, from coordinate 412 downwards.
TGTCACTTGTGCATTAGTTTGCAACCGAGAAATCTTGTTTCAAATCGTTTCACAAGATCATTGATGTCATTGATTTCGATACCTATGTTACCCCTCTCTGTGCCATACTTTTATTTTCTCTCATCTTAAATTGCTTTCACCTTAGTCTTGTCATCTAGGTATTGTTCTGGATTCTCCCCATCTCTGGGTAGCCCTATAATTGTTGCGATCAGATCGACGTTGATAGGCACTCGCCTATTCATCCACAAGATGCCTCCATGCACCCTCTCTAATAGTTGTTTGACACAACCATTTATGTGTTTCCCGCGCCCAAAGTGTGGTATGTCTAGTAATTTCATGATGTCAGTGTTGTACAACCCTAGGATCCACTGCACAGGCTCCAAAGTGGCACGCCTGATGGGACTTCTCCCCT
>SNQJ01S0183767.1:0-12286 GCA_010110895.2 Picea sitchensis | reverse complement strand
CACCTTGCATCACTCTCAATTCTCCATACCCAATCTATCTACTGGAAAATATTTGAAAGTGGCATAGTACGATTCATGCATAAAAAGTAGAAAAATAATATTTAAAGGTAAATGAATGAAAGAATATGTGTGAAGATATGTAGTTTTGTACATACAAAACATATAACATACATCCATAATAAGCTAGCAACAAACAGTATGTATTAATAAAAAATTTTATCAAAGTATGTTCCATTATACATGTACATGAAAAATTACTTAGTTAAATCTTACCTTAGGGAGTTGGGTGGGTGGCACTCAATTCGCTTTTTCTTCCCAATGGAAATTTATCAAATTGACACATTTGTTTCCAATATTTTCCCATTATATACTTATGATTATTCAATTTTTCACTCCTTCATCCAAATTAGTGTATTGCTCACAAACTGGAGGAGGTAAATTCCTGAAAATTATTTTTAGATTGTGCAACAACTCAAAATCCCATGCCAACAAATATATTTCATCTCACCCCTTCAAAGTGCCATCAAAATTTTTGAACCTGTTGTCACTATCCCTCCTGTCTTCTAATAGCTTCTGATAATTGTTCATTGGATACAAATCTCCATTTGCATTATAGAAAATGGTAATCCATGCTTGATGACATCACTACAAATCTTCTTAAAAGTAGAGATTTACCTCATAATATCATGGCCTTAGCTTCCTCATTTTGCAGCTATCCTTTTTGTAATGACTCTTTTATAATCCAATACAATGTTAGTTTTGTCATTGATTTGCAAACCCTTCAACTACTCTTTAGTTCTATTGTTCAAGAAATTTATTATATCACTACCAAAGCAAGTTTATTCTCCAACTAATTGTTGTTCTTTTTATGTCTTTGAATACTAAGGTAATTAGATCAAGCTCATCCTACACTAGAGTAAAATAAGACCAATTCTTAAAAATTGTGTTAACTATATCATTCCAAATGATATGCTAAGCTCCTTTCATATATGGTCTCCCTGTCATCCTTGCTTTCATTTTATTTTCTTCCTTCTAAGCTTCCTTTTTAACAACATTGATTTGTGCCAAATGTAATTCTCTACTCTTCACATGATCTTCTAGTTATGTTACCTTGGCATGCCTCTGTTTGAGATGGTTTGTCACATTCTTCAACTTCATCTCCTTCACACTCAAATCAACCATAACTTTTTGTAAGCCCTCTATTGGGTCTAATGGAGAAGTTTGCATTGTAGCTAACTTAGCTTCTTGCAATCGTTGATTTTGTTGGACTTTCAAAGTTTCAATTTCATCTTGTAGGCATTCTATGATCTTTCTACTTTCTAATAAGTGTTGGTAAAGATGCTTATTTTCCTCATGACTAGCCTACATCTTTGGGGTCTAAACATGTTGTACATCAAGAACATTTATCTTTTTATTAAGGACCTTAATCTCATTATCCTTTTGTTTGATTAGGTCTCCTATAATAGTTTTATTTTTAGGATCTTCTCCCAAGGAAATAATCTTCATCTCCAAATCATTAATCTGAATTCTATTGGCTTTAGTAGCCACCCTTTCCTTCTTCAATTGCTTCCCTATTTTGATTACCATATTTTGCATCTTCCTCTCACTGGAAGAGGATTGCAAGACCCCTCTATACAACATATCACTTGTTATTTGGTGCAATTCATTCATACACACTAGGTGGATATCCCCAAGATTCACTCTCATTTGAGTGGCTTTGTAATCTGTAGGAAAAAGAGGCTTAATTACCTTTGAATCTAGTACATCCAAATTGAATATACCATGTTGGTAATCCACAACAAATAGTAATTTTTTTTGAGTTGTGTTTTCTCCCCAAGCCTGAGGATACATTTCCTTTTTCACCTATTGATGTTTTCTCTTTATATCCAAAAACTAAAAAAAGAGTGAGTGATGTTTATCATAGGTTTCTTCAACTGTAGAGGTTCGTGAAACTTCTGTTGTTGACAATAGAGTTGAAGTGAGACGCTCAATAGCAATAGCAGGTCCCTTTGAGGTTGAACTAGCTTCACTTGATCCTTGTTTTATTTGCATTATACCATTCCCTTTTCTTGTAAACTTAGCTAAGAACCCCTTGTTGATGTTTGAATTGGTTAAGATCAAAACCAAAACCTCACTAGGATATGAATCCCCCTTCGTTTTTATAGAGGTGTTACTCCTCTTTGGCTTAAAGATATTTCTTGAATATCTTGGATTAGGGAGAATGCTTAGACAACAAACCCTAGATATTAATTACTTTGATTTATACATGGAATAGTTCTTTAATAACTTGATCTTATCTTTATGTGCAGCAAATTGCTTCTTAAGAATTAAAAGATTAAAGGAAGGCTTCAATATCATAATATCTTTGTGCTCAACATCATATATACAACCTTCTAAATCATATACAAATAGAGGATAAATTAATGTCTTCTCATAAGAAAAATGAGAAAACAATTTGTATCATCTCAAATAACTTTAAAAGAGTTATGTGTTTAATATTAAAAGAATATGATAGAAATACTTAAAAATCTCAACCTCAGAGTTCCCAAGATCTGAGAAACCATTAAAGTAAAACCCCGAAGTCATTATTTGTGGAGTTTCATTCATAAAAATATTCAACAATACAAAAATCTCTAACAGTCACATTCATGGCTATAGATGCTCCATGATCATATAAGAAAAATTATTTGAAGAATAGAAGAAAGAACACTGGAGACTCAACCCCACGCTTGGTTCAAAAATACAAACATAAAGCCTTGAGAAATCAATGTAGAAGAAGAAGACGGATGAAGAAGATGGAGATCTCTATTTGTTGATCAGAAGCTTGACTGCATATTAATGGTTGAATCATTTTGTTATGGTATTCTACCATCGTGATGCAACCTTCTCTGTCTCTAACTCTCTATCTCTCCTTTTTTTATGAATCCCTCTTTTCTCTTTCTGAAACCGGTTCTTCTAACTTCTCGAGTAGTTAGGGATTTCTCTTTCTTGAAATAATTGTTTTAATTAATGATTCAATAAAGTCTTATTAATGAATTTGCATAATTAACATTTGTATCTTGAATTGGGCCCTTCTTGTCTTTTAATAAACTTTTATTTTGAAAAATTTAATTAAATTCCGTTTTAAAGAGAGGACTATGTTTTAATTTTTTGGATGTGATATTCAATATTTCGGCCATGGAAACCACTTTATATGTGATCTTCATCATATTAACTTACCAACAAGTCCTCCTAGGCACAATTTAGATTCTTGGATCTCAATATATGAGCTCGTGAAGTCGAGGTTTATTGATCCAAGTTAAGTGTGTTTTAGCTAGAGTAGTATTGGGATGGGTGACCACCCGGGAAGTCCTAGTATTTTACATGCCTATGGAATTTTATAAACTTAGACTAATTTATTCCACGTGAATAATGAGAATTTTTCTCCTCTCACTCTCTCATATATAATTGAGGTGAATGAGTCCATTTAAGCATGTAATGGAGTGTGATGTAAAGCTTGTTGTGAATGAAGCATAGCCAACATCTTTTTTTTTCAGAGATAAGCTACCACATTCTGCGAGTTTGTCTTCTACAATTTTTTTCTATCTTATTCAGTAATAGAAGTTTGGTTTCACTATATTTATATGTTCTTTTCTATATTTTTGTTTTTGTATCATTTCGTTCTCAGCATAATCCAGATCATTTATCATCATAGCATGAAAATATTTTTGACTATTATCTCAATTTATAAGAAAATTATGACCAATTTCATCTTTTGAAACCTATTCCATTGTCTTCCTCATCAAAATATCTTCCCAACGAGGTATAGTTTACGTGATTCTGACTACCGGATCTCAAGATATGACCTCCAAAACATTAAAACTCATCAGGCGTTGATCAATTTTGATGGGACAATCTGAGCCCTTGATTTGAATTTTGTCCTCCTTTAAGAAAATTTGACTTTTGTTCATAAAAGGATATCCCACATGCATTGGAGTCTTTGATGTACGATGGTATATAACGAAAAAATTATTATACATCTAATGTGTGAAATGAGAAGACTATAGAGGCTTGAGAATTCGACCCCTTAGGAAATTAATTAATTAATTAATGTTTTGACTGTGGAAATGAGTCATCTTCCACATGTCACTGTGTGATGGGTCACCATGGAGTGCCACATTTCATAAGATAATTCTCTGCCATGTGTCTTCAATGGTGGGCTTCCATGTGTCATAAGTAATTTGATTCCATGTGTCTACAATAGTGGATTGCCATGTGTCATAAGTAATTGGTTTCCAAGTGGAAATATTTCATTGGTTAAGGATTCATGTAAGAAAATTAGGATTAAATGGTTAAGTGAGGAAGAAGTGGATGAGAATTTAAGCTTGTGGGAGAGGAGAGATAAGGAGGTTGTCGGTGATGGAGTATGGCAGGTGTGAGGGAGGTGAGTGAAGTGAGTCTGTGAACCCGACAAGAAGATGAACTCGCAGTGGTGAGAACCTTTAAAAATAATATAAGTGTAGTAAGAGGGGAGGATGGAGTATGGTGAAGGGAGATAAGGAGTATGGAGGGTTGGGGAGGTGAGAGAGATGATGGGGTGAGGGATAACATGATTCTGACTGACCAATAACTTGAGTGAGTTCCAAAAAAAACTAAGTATGGAAGCTAGTGAAGTGAAGTATGGGAGGGGAGTGGAGGTATAAGGAGAGGGGAGGGAGATTTTAAAATAATTATAATTGTTGGAATAAGGGTGAGTATGGAATATGAGTATGGAGGGTGTGAGGAGATGAGGGAGGGATAAGGGATGAACCCGTCGTGATATAACAAGAAGAAAAACATGGGTCATGAACCCGCGATAGATGAAAAAAATTCTAAGTGTTTAAAAAGCATTAGAAAGTAAAGTATGAAAGAAATGAGAGAAACGACTAAGGGAAAGTAAGAAGAAAAATGGAAAGTAAAGTATGAAAGAAATGAGAGAAATGACTAAGGGAAAGTAAGAAGAAAAATGGTTAAGTATGGTAGATAAGTACTTAGTCAAAAGATTGAACATGGCGTGGTTTCAAGAATTGAATGTGGTTTCAAAAAATTGGTCATGGTTCCACATGGAAGAAGCTTTGTTTTGGCATTTAGACATAAACCTAGATATCTCGAGCATATGAACTCATATTTTGAATCCACAAAATGTGTGGAGAAGCTGAGACTAAGAGCTACGCAATGAACTTGTAATCGTCCAAAACTTTTCTTCTTCTAATATCATTTTTTTATTATTCCATGAGCGATAAAATAGGGGTGACCCATTTTTGGTCAACAATTGCCTCCAACTACGAGACAGTGACCCCCTGTGAGTTGTTGAGAACGCCAAAATTTGAAGACCAGTTGCCTTCTCTATTGAGCTTATGGAGTCATCTTCAAAGTAAATTCTTGCAATTCCTATTTTTCCATGGAGTTATCTTCAAATATTATTTCCATATAGCAATTGTCTTGCTATGTAAAACTTGAACTTAAGAAAGAAACTATGTACAAACAAGATCTACCTACTTTACCTTACTTGAATGGAAGGGACACTTTCAAGTGTAGATAGATTTCCATTGGAGCCATTCATGCATCTAGCTGATCTATGGAATGAACTCCATAATTGTAAAACATATTTGGGCTTGTACCAATGAGTCAGTGGCACTCTCAATGTGTACTCGAGAAAAATTGAACCAGATGCACTCGAAATATGATTGCATTGTTTGGCCAACAATGTTTTGGAACCATGATTCAATAAAATCAACTCTTGGTTGCTCAAGAGTGTTGTCATCGTTAATAGGATAAGGAATTTACAATTTCAATATACTTTTATCTTCGTCCTTATCACTCACCACATCCAAAAAATTTGATTCACTAGCGATATTATGAAAAAAATCTTCCTTCATGGAATGAAAATCTTGACCATCAATATTCTCAAGATTATTTTCTTCCACTAATTTTTTTTTGTGCCAACGCTCTTGTGATTTTTCATCATTTGTTGCAAGGATGAAATCTTCTTGTACATTTGGTAAAGGCTCCTTAGTTTCATTTTCAAGCTTGCTACTCGAAAGATATTCATATGGATTATGTGAAGATATGAAATATTCCTTGTCTTGTGTTCATATGGTGGGAAAATTCTTCAGCAAATAAAGTTTCTAACACGTCCCAACTGGTTATGGTCCCAGGAAGTAATGAATGGAACCATTCAAGAGCATTCCCAAGCAGAGTTTGTAAAAATAATCAACATGTAATGTTGTCTTCAATAAGATTGAAAACTTCACATGTACATTTGAATCTAAACAAATGTTGCTCTGCATCTTCTGAACTATTCCCAAAGAATGTAGAAAAATTTTCCATAGGAATATTGGGCATCTGAAAATCTACTTTTGGCATATTTAAAGGGCCTCTATGCAGTCGCCTCCTTCTTTGGGCACTTGTTCCTCTTGATAAGTCTTATAAAGCCATTGATGGGCTTGGTGTATAAGGAAAAGGAACATCAAAACATGAATGAAATTATTCATAGGAGTCATAATATATATCTTCTTGAGATTTTTGAATATTTCCAAGGTAATTTCCAGGGTTTTTAAAATTTCTTTCAATGGAATTGCTAGGGAGTTCATCGTCCCGAATATTTTTTATTTCTTGGATCTATTTGAGGTCATTCAAACATATTTGAATAATTGTTTTATAAACCTCATGCATCTAGAACAAACGACAATCTTCTTGAATCTTCTTTCTGAAACTTTGAATCATGGAGACTCTAGTTCCTCAATCAAATCTGAAACAAAGCCTCAAATTTCTTGAAAATAAATGGTTCCTCAGTATGGTCGCCAAAAATATTGATGTTATAATCGGTTATGATAGAAACAAACAACCTCATGAAGATATGAATCCCCTCGCATTTTTATATAGGTGGTACTCCTCTTTGGCTAAAAGATGTCTTGAATATATTGGATTAGGGAGAATGCTTAGACAGCAAACCCTAGATATTTATTTCTTTGATTTATACATGGAATGGTTCTTCAATAACCTAATATGATCTTTATGTGTAGAAAATTACTTCTCAACAATTAAAAGATTGAGGAAGCATCATATATCTTTGTGTTGAAGCGTCATATATACAACCTTCTAAAACGTATACAAATAGAGGATAAATTCATGTCTTCTCATAAGAAAAAGTAGAATTTTTTTTTGATTATCTCAAAGAACTTTAAAAGAGTTATGTGTTTAATACTGAAAAGAATATGATGGGAATACTTCAAAATATCAGCCCCGAAGATCCCAAGATTTGAGAAACCATTAAAGTAAAACACTGAAGCAGTTCTTTGTGGAGTTTCATTCATAAAAATATTCAACAATACACAAATATCTGACAGTCACATTCATGGTTGTAGATGCTCCATGATCATATAATAAAGAGTCTTTGAAGAATACAAGAAAGAACAATGGAGACTCAACCCCATGCTTGGTTCAGAAATACAAGCATAAAGCCTTTAGAAACCAGAGTAGAAGAAGACAAAGATCTCTATTCGTTGATCGGAAGCTTGGATGCATATTAATGGCTAAATCTTTTTTTTTTTATCTTCTGTGCTCATGATGCAACATTTTTTGTCTCTAACTCTCTATCTCTCCTTTTTTTTTAAACCCTTTTTTTTTTAAACCAATTCTTCTAATTTCTTGAGTAGTTAGGGATTTCTCTTTCTTGAAATAATTTATTTAATTAATGCTTCAATAAATTATTATTAATTAATTTGCATAATTAACATTCTTATATTGAAGTGGGTCATTCTCGTCTTTTAATAAAAGTTTTTTAATAAATTTTTAGTTTGAAAATTTTAATTAACTGCCCCTTTAAAAAGAGGATTGTGTTTTAATTTTTTGGATGTGATATTCAACTTTTCAGCCATGGAAACCAATTTCTATGTGATATTCATCATGTTAGCTTTCCAACAAGTCCTCCTGGATGCAATTTCGATTCCTGGATCTCAATATATGAGCTCGTGAAGTCGAGGTGTCAAGCAAATTTATCAGCATAGCATGAAAATATCGTTGATTGTTCTTTCAATTTCTAAGATGATCATAACCAATTTCATCCCTTGAAACCTATTCCATCATCTTCCTCGTTGAAATAAATTTCCAATGATATATAGTTTGTGCGATTCTGACTCCCAGATCTCAAGAAATGACCTCCAGAACATTAAGACTCAACAATCGTTGATCAATTTTGATGGGACAATCTAGACCCTTGATTTGAATTTCATCATCATTTTAAAAAAACGACTTTTGTTCATAAAAGGATATCCTGCATGCATGGGAGTCTTTGATATACTATGGTATATAATGAAAAGTGTGTATTATACACTTAATGTGTGAAATGAGAAGACTATAGAGGCTTGAGAATTCGACCCCTTAGGAAATTAATTAATTAATTAATATTTCAACCGACTAGTCATTCTCAACCCATGCCCAATCAATGCCCAGTGGCGATGAGTCAATTTCCACATGTTTCCACATGTCGTTGCGTGATGGGTCGCCATGAGGTGCCACATGTCATAAGGTAATTCTCTGCCATGTGTCTCCAATATTGGGCTACCATGTGTCTACAAAAGTGGGTTGCCATGTGTCATAAGTAATTGGTTGCCAAGTGGAAATATTTCATTGGTTAAGGATTCATGTAAGAAACTTAGTATTAAATGGTTAAGTGAAGAAAAATTGGAAGAGAAGTTAAGCTTGTGGGAGAGGAGAGATAAGGAGGTTGTTGGGGATGGAATATGGCGAGTGTGAGTGAGGTGAGTTTGTCAACCTGACAAGAAGATGAACCCGCGGTGGTGAGAACCTTTAAAAATAATCTAATTGTGTTAAGAGGAGAGAATGGAGTATGTTGAAGGGAGATAATGAGTATCGCAGGTTGGGGAGGTGAGAGAGATGAGGGGGTGAGGGATAACATGAGTCTGATCGATGGATAACTTGAGTGAGGTCCAAAAAAAGCCAAGTATGGAAGCTAGTGAAGTGAAGTATGAGAGGGATCCAATGGAGGTATAAGGAGAGGGGAGGGAAATTATAAGGGTGAGTATGGAATATGAGTATGGCGGGTGTGAGGAGATGAGGGAAGGATAAAGGATGAACCCACCGTGATATAACAAGAAGAAAAACATGGGTTGTGAACCCATGATACACGCGAAAAATTGTAAGTGTTAAAAAATTATTAGAAAGTAAAGTATGAAAGAAATGAGAGAAATGGCTAAGGGAAAGTAAGATAGAAAATGGTTAAGTATGGTAGATAAGTACTTGGTCAAAAATTCGAACATGGCATGGCTTCAAGAATTGAATGTGATTCCAAAAAACTGGTCATGGTTCCACATGGAAGAAGCATTTTTTTGGCGTTTAGACATAAACCTGGATATCTTGAGCATACGAACTCGGATTTTGAATCTGCGAAATGCGTGACAAAGTTGATACTGAGAGCTACATAATGAACTTGTAATCATTCAAAAATTTATTTTTCTGATATCATTTTTTTTATTATTCTATGAGCGAGAAAATAGGGGTGACCAATTTTTGGTCAACACCCCTCTAAGCATAATTCTTCATCACCTTTAAGATTTTTCTTTAGCTGCTCACTTAGTTGATCATCAATACCCATTTCATAATGCGTGTTTGAAAATGTCCTCTTTCCAATTTGTAATTCTTGTTTCTGAGGAATCTGAATTACATTGGATTGGTCCATTAACTAAGTGTTAGTTTGATTTTGGGTCTCTGCCTCTAGAATCTCCTTAACATCTTCCCATGAATCTAGGTCAATAGTTCTTTCCACTACATGATTTGGCATATGCTTGTACATGGGCCTTCTAGCTACAATTGCACCATGTGGGACACACACCCATTTACTTCCTTTTTCAAAATCCAGCTACTGTAGCATTTTTTCTGTAACAACTAGAGCAGTTCTAAGCTTGACCAACAAAGGGCCAACCTCTTGAGGCAGCTTGAAATTGATGGCCTGCTTATGCTAGGCAAAATGAAATTGATCTGAAATGAGCCTTTGTCTGATGTATTCCAAAGAAAATATTCTTTTAGTTAGGAAAAATGGCATCTTTTATGGCTCTTGTTCAAAACCATATACTCTAATGATGGTGTGATCCTCAGCCAGGTACCAATCTCCTAATTTGGTTCCATGCCTCGTTACATAAATACGAGGAGAGAGAACATGATGTGTCATGGTAGGTGCATGCGTCATGATGTGACCAGACGTGATATAGGTGTGGGACCTTCGTCAAGCGTAAGCATTGTGGCAAGCGCAATAAATTTGAGTCATCAGATCTCGAGGTCGAGAGATCTTAGCCCTATATCTAAGACGGTCATAATCCCATAATTTACAATTCTTAATCACCTCGTAATCCTCGAACAACAGACCGCGGGGAGTTTTAGTGTGCAGGAGACCGGTAAAGAGTTGTCGTCCGACATTCGCGGTCATTTAGTGGCGACACGTGTCTCCCTTGATCCCACATGATGGACAAATCTCCATCATCAATCTGTAACGTAAAGCTCAAGAGGGGAGTTGACTCCAAAGTCACGGAGATGACACTTGTCATCTTCTAAGTCACAGAGGGAGTAATCGTGGGCCCACAGAGGGCCAAGACCATTTGACAAGTGCCTTAGATCTTAACCGTCAGATCCACCCGCGAGTCGTAGATCATGTGATGAGGGTTAGGTGTCCCTTACTCCAACTTGACATATCTCGGCTTTGGACCCTCGGATGTATTAGACTTCCCAATATACCATAAACTCGCGAAGGCCAAAATACGAGATGACGAGAACCGTCAATCTATGCCCAACAATCTAATCTTTGTCGTCCAAACTATTACAAAGGCTTTGTTTAAGTGGGCCATGCTGGAACTATGAACGAAACCACATTGTCGAGTCTATGGGGCCATATGTAGCAGGCCTCGGGTCGTCGGGAATTTTGTTTGCCCGAAGTCGCTAGGAAGTTTGGTGCCCCGATACCCGAGACGACGTGTCATGCTGAGGGCAAGTCATGTGGATTCTACCACGCAAGCGTAGGCCTCGTCGAACACAGAGGTATTGGAAAGTGCAATGAAATCTCAACCCTCTGATTTGAGCACCGAGTAATCTCGGCCCTCGATTTTGTAACTAGGCCCTTGAGTTGCTAACCCCAAGGTTAACTTAACTAATTACCCCTTAATCATCGGGATTACCCAATTCAACCATCTTGTAATCCTCGGATGTCGGACCTCGAAGGCTTTTGCAATTACATTTCGTCTAGAAAACCTAACCTCTGGTACTTGATGGTGACGTGTCACGCTATGAGTGGTCCACATGTAACATGGGAGGGTCGTGTGTCACCCTTCGATGGTGCCACGTGTCACATCGATTTGACAAAATTGAACGTAGATCCATAGGAAAAATTGGTGCCACGTGTTGAGTGGTATGAATGTCACGTGTCATGCCAAGTGGCATGACCAAATAGGGCCATGTGTCATGCAAGGTGGCATGACTAGATAAGGCCATGTGCCCCAAGATGCCAGTTGTTTCTCGGATCTTGGACATCGACAGGTTTTTGGGAAATAGACCTTACGAAAAGGGTTGATAGTTGATGCTCGAAAGATCTGGATGCGTCATTTAACGAATAAGAAGTGGACAAGTGTCAATGCCCTGTTGGGGAACCTTGGGCACCGCGATGACGTATACATCCATGCTAGCCCATGTAGAAGGTCCACATGTCATGACGTGAGTGATGCCACGTGGCACACAGGTTTGACATCATTGAACAGGGATCCACGGAGGAAATGCTTGCCACATGTCAAAGCGATATAAGTGTTATGTGTCATGCCAAGTAGCAGACAGTGGCTGGGCCACAAGTCAGAATAGGTGGCCTCTTGTAGATAGGACCGTGTGTCCTAAGCTCCAGCTCATGGTGGATCGAGCCTTTTTGGGCTATATGAATAATGAAAGGGTGGAGGTCCCGAGATTTCGAGGTCCGAGGTCCCGCGGTCCCAACGACCTATGGACAGGGGTCATCTGTTGGTGAAAGTGGATCTCAAGAGATTGTGGAGCTCGACTCTGGGTGCAGAAAAGGCCAAAGGCCGATGTCCGATGAATTGAGTGACAATTGTCATGCCAACATCTACGATAGCAACCACATCTGCATCAGAGGATGATGTGTGGTGACACGTCAGGTGAAGTGGAGCCACGTGGGTGCCACATGGCAATTAAGAGGCCTTTGGCCAAATAAAACCCCAAATCTTTAAAAGGTCATAATTTTTTTATCTCGAGTTCT